>JAJONR010010408.1:0-36053 GCA_029582245.1 Solanum etuberosum
GCTATTTCCAATTTAGTTCTTTTTGGAACTCAAGGTGCTACATCTAGTGACCTTAACACTTAAGAAATTTTAAATTCCTCGGTAAAATCCTACTCACAACGAAGGATGGTTCGAGTCTTAGCTCAAAAAATTTCTGGGGGTGTTACAGTTCTTCTCTCTCACTCGCCTTTCTTCCTCTCTCTCTCTCTCTCTATATATATATATATATATGTGTTATTTCAAAATGTATCTGCTAGCAAAGAATACATGTATCTAGGTGTATCTGACTTGAAGTCTGGTATGAAATAATTAATTAGGAAGACAATATACTCAAAACAACACAAAGACACGTATATTTGTGTGCATGTGTATTTATGTATTTTCCCTTCGTCTTCTAAGTATGTATTTGTGCATAAGATACATTAAATATTGATTCATTTGTTGAATATATCAGTGCATATGTAACCCTAGATACATTATATCATGTATCTGGATACACTATATGAAAGTGATACTGAATACATCAAAATCAAATTAAAACTTAATACACTAGATGAGATTGACACTATATGAAAGTGATACTGAATACATCAAAATCAAATTAAAACTTAATACACTAGATGAGATTGATACTGTATACATCAAACTGATACATGTACACGGAATAAAAATAAATACATTAAATTATAAAACACACATGTAACAAGACATTGTGAATCACGAATACAATGGGTTGAATTTCGATGAAATAGAACAATAAGTGACTTTGAAACTAATATGATAGAATTTAAACGTTTTGTTATGTTTCCTTGGCTCAGGGCTACGTAATATCTTCACAAGTTGATATAATCTTGATTTTTTCTTTATTTAATGAGATTAGCCACAATGGATCTTAAACTATTAAAATTAGAGCAAATTTGATATGCATGTATTTGAGATATACTTTATTCGACGTGTAAGGTATAATTCAGAAGTCAAATAAATTATGTAATTAAGTAAACTATTATTTCATTAAGTAATTAACATCTATAATAACATATTTATAAAATTTTCTCTGAAATATTTGATAAAAATTCAAATTACTCATTTTTAATAAATTTTAAAAGTCAAAGCTGTTCGAAAATAGATTTGTGAGATTATGTTAAACTTAATATCTTTTGAAAATCATTTTTCACTATGAATTCAACTTTTTTTTTTAGATGAAACTCCACTTCTTTCTCACTTTTATATTTGTGTGTATTAATTTATAGGTATTACACATAAATAAATATTTTAACTTGATGTCAATTATCAACTAAATAGTCTAACTTTAAAAATACACATTTAGACAATTTAGCTTGCTTTAAGTTAGCCTAGCAAACATTCCAAATTTGAGAATGCTATATCTAAAATACACCCCTAAAAATATTCAAATATGCATTTTTTAAAGTTAAGATGTTCGTCAAACACGTATGTATCAAGTCAAAACTAGCATTTGATTTTTTAGAGTAGATTTAAAAAGTTAATCTTTAAATACCTGTTTGACCATAAAATTTGATCAGATTTTCACAATTTGACTTTCAAAAATTTTAAGTTTTGACCGCTTTTAACTCACAAACAAAATTCAAATTTCTTTTCCAAATAAAAAATATAACTTCTAATTTTTAAAAAAATTCTAAAGAAATATATTATCCAAACAAAATGTTTATCTATGTATTATATTACATTTAAATTTCTTTTCCAAATAAAAAATATAACTTCTTATTTAAGAAGAAATTCTAAACGAAATATTTGACCAAACAAAATGTTTATCTATGTATTATATTATGCTTAATTTTAATTTTCTTTGGAAAGAAAAGACAGTTACACATATATAACCCCACCCACACATACTAATTATTCACACTGTCAAACGATCAATAAAATAAAATAAAATTATAACAAAAAAAATATTTTCCTCTTACTATATATAGTTTTATTCATTTCCTCATTTCGGCTTCTTCACCTCTAAAAACTAAAATCTTTTTGTTTCCTCTACAGCTTCCATTCGCCATTGACAAAAAAACCCCCCAAAACTCTGTTTTCTCTGCTTCAGCTCTGGTTCCTTTTTATCGATCTTCTTCGGGTATGAATTTTCACTATTTGTTGTTTTGATTTCCATTTTTTAGTTTTTTTTGCTTGTTTTTTTTACTTTGATTGCTTTAGGGTTTGGGGTATTTCGGGATTTTAGTTTTTCCGATCCTTATCGGAAATGGTTGTTTTTATTTTTGGCAGTTTGCTTGTGGATCTTATTCAATTGGGTTTAATTCTGAACTGGGTTTTTGATAACTAGTTGAAATGTTTTATGTTATTTTTATTGTTGATAGACTTTTTTTTAAAAAAAAATTGGGTTTAATTATGAACTGGGTTTTTGATAACTAATTGATATGTTTTCTGTTTTTTTATTCTGCTCCAGAATTTGTGTTTGGGGCTGAGGTGTAGTTGTTGTTGTTGTTGATTGACTTTAGACTTCAATTCATTTTTTTGGTCAGTCATTAATTGTTTTTAGGAAGTTTGGTGTAATTGGGGTTTATTAGGATTTATCTTAATGTGGATTTTTTGGGAAGAGTTTGAGTAATGTTTTATCTTATGAAAAGTTGTGATTTTTGTTGCTACAATGAAAACAACTATGTCGGAATTGGATTCTAGTTGAGTCGGTTCGGTGATCCCCATTATCTATTTAGATTATTTTGCTTTCTGTTGATGAATTCGCACTGTGTACTAAATCTGCCGGCTGAGAAGGTTGGAATTTTTGCCAATGTACTATGCGTTGATCTGAGGAATTTTCAGATGCGTTAAATGCAGATTTTGGAGTGTTGCATGCTTCTAGCTTCTGAATAATTTCTGTTTAAAGGTGTAATCTGTTTGGTTCAGGTGAAGTTGCAGGAGCTGTGGGACGAGAAATGGCTTCAAGTGCTTATGAGGAGGCAGGGACAGCAAGGTCTTCGGAGGGAGTGTCAAGTGGGCAGCAGCAATGCCAAAATAGTGAAGCATTGGCTGAATGGAGGTCATCTGAGCAGGTAGAAAATGGAACTCCATCAACTTCGCCTCCTTACTGGGATTGTGACGACGATGACGATGTTGGTATGGTTCTTGCAATCTCCAAGTCTTTACTAATTCATTCAAATTTATGTTTTTGCTAATCAAGGAGTCATGTACATGAATCAATATGATGTTTGTTTTCTCTTTTTCTCTCTTGCACTCATACACATCTACATTTTCTTCTGAGGAAAGTAGATTATCAGTGACTGACCTGGATACATGCATAAATTTTTCCTTGTGAGCAAGACCGGAAGTGTCTTATCTGGCTATTGATCTAATGATGTGCTAGACCAGGTTTAAGATTTTTGTACTCAGCCTCAGTTTGAAGTGTGTAGTCTTTGGATTTGTGGTATTAGAAGAATAGCCATTTGATATTAACTTGCCACACTCCCAAAAGGATGTTCAGAACTCTCACCTATTATTAGCTGTAGTTGCTTTTACATTAACTTGTCTCATTTGAATAAAAGTCGATATGCTCCAACTAAGTGATTTAGACTAAAAATTCTTAATAGTTCATTAACAACCACCATGTTTTCAATTCGCCTCCTCTCCTCTTCTACTTCTGGAAGCCCTTCAAAGTTGTCAAGTAGCTGCTGATATTCTCAAACCTTCTTTTGCTGTCCCTTTTCTAATCCCTGATTCAAAGGTGGATAGTATTACTAGATTTCCATATACAAGGTATTTGATTTGGTAATATTTTTTTTTGATAAATGTGGTGTCTGGTCCAACTTGTGTGCACGTCGACTAATTCCACGGTATACCTGCCACCTTCCACCAGCAATAGGTACCAGGTAACTTTGTCCACCAAGGTTAGGAAAGATGGAAAGGAATCACCTAGTGTTTTCGTTTTTTTCTTCTTATAATTGTGGATACTGTTTTTGCTATCTTACATATTAGTGTTGATGTTAGGTGCATTGTAGAATGTTTATTGTAAATGTCAACATTGACTCACACACACCAGCCTCACCGGGTAAATTGGGAGAAGGGGAACTTCTTATAAGGCACAAGAACAATAATAAGAATTACTTAAATAGCGTAGTTGCCATAAGGCCTTTTCCTTTTGGGTATACCGCTCTATGCGCAGAGCTAATTTCATGAGATCCAAGCATACTCTGGCTTGAAAGCTACTTTTTTTTAACAATGCTCCACATTCATTCTGTTGTTTTACCCTTTCTTCATTTTTCTAGTTTGTATAACTTATAGCTGTATGAAAATGAGACTACTCTTTGGTGCTAGTTACAATCATATGGCTGACATAAAGGTCTTAGTAATACCTTGTGTGGGGAGATTGGAGTTGTATTTGTTTCATAATTTTGGCTGTTTTATTAGTTCTCGTAAAAAAGTTATTGCAATTAAGTTGTGTCTTTTACTTAGAGGTTATCATAGTGACTGCAACCTTTTTCTTTTTTAAATTAATGTAAAAGATACCATACTGCCTACTTTTCACTTGTCCATCTACATGAATTTTATAACAAATAGAGACAAAAAAATTATAGGATTTAACCGCAATTGATTTAAATTGCAAAATACTGTGTCTTTTTTCCTATTGGGTAAAGACATGATCCTTGAGGTACAGTTGAGAATTTTCTTATTCAGTTGCACCATTTGTTTTTTAATTCAGTTATCCTCTTTTGTTGTCTTTAGGCCCTAAACCTTCTGAGCTATATGGGAAATATACATGGAAGATCGATAAGTTTTCACAAATTAACAAGAGAGAACTTCGGAGTAATGCATTTGATGTTGGCGGCTACAAATGGTATGGTCTTTTGGTGAAGAATTATTTTGTGAACATACTTATTTGGATAGCTTCACTTAACCTCTTCTGTAAACTCATTTTTGTAACTGCATTTAGAATCTTATGTAAAAAGAAGTCTTCCATGTGCACTCTATATTATTAGTTAAGTACTTGAATAGATTAAGAAAGACTTTTGAGAACGAGAATTGACAAAAATAATGATTTGTGGATTGCCCGAGTGGTTTGACACATGGCAGTTGATATTACATCTTATATTTACTAGAATCACTATGAATCTTATTATTTGCAATGACTCTTAACTCCTATTATCTTTTCCTTCTTTACATGAAGTATTTCTTATTTCCAATCCTATATTAGCTTTTGTTACTCTCTCTATTTCCATTTCAATTTATGTGAACCTATTTCCTTTTTAGTCCATTTAAAAAGAAAGACACCTTTCTGATGTTGGAATTAATTTAATTTGAACTTCCCAATTTACCCTTAGCGAGCAGCTTTTATAGCCACACAAATGTTATAACATGTTTAGAAACCACTAGTTTCAAAAATTCTATAGCGACACAAATGTTTTGGCATGTATAAGACCACAACATCCAAAAGTCATTCCTTTATTTCTTAAACTCTGTCCAGTCAAATATGTTCACATAAATTGAAAAAAGGTACCATCATTTATCAGGCTACAGGGTAATCGTCTTTCTTCCTATGCTACATTAGCTGCCGATAGCATTTCCACCACTTCTTCTCGCGCTGGGGCGTGTGCTCTAAATGAACCAAGCTTGTAATAAATATACTGACTTTTGAGATCTTCTAGGACGTTCCATAAGGATGTCTTGCTGGTTGTTTGTATGAGCTAAAAATTGAGTGACAATTTCCTCGGAGAGAACCTTGAGATGGTAGACCATTGATAGTTAGAGGAAATGGGATGTGATTGACTTGAGAATAAACTATTAGAAAAACTTGAAAAAATGAGAATTGACTAAGAAAGTGACTTTTGAATTTCTTAGAGTGGTTACATAAAGGACAAGTACATTTTTCTGGTAGAGTGTTATCTGGGACAGCTTCCAGAATGCGGGTATCAACTATTACACTGGGTACTTGCTACCTCCCACCAAGGCTACAGAAAGGGGGAGAAATCACCTAACCTTTTTTTGTCTCTATAGGGACTTGAACCCTAGGTTCCATTCACTGGTTTAGTGACCTCTAGGCCACACTGTTGGATACAATTACTACATCTTATATTTTCAACGACGACAAATTGTCTTCTTCTAAATGCTATGCTAAAAACCTAAGTTGCTCGGACTCGGGTGTCCGACACAGGTGCAGATCTTCATGATCTAACTTTTAAGATACGGGGATATGAATCTAGATACAGATAGGGGTGCGTGGACTCGGCAATTTTTATTATAATTACATAATTATAATGTTTCTCATTTCTGAACTCTAATTAATATGTTATGTTTATCTCATTTTACCCAAAAAATATATAATATGTTTGTCCTTAATATAATAAACAATAAACGTGGCAGCTAATAAAGGACTAAAGGTCAATTAAAATAGGTAATAAATTAGTCTCGGAATCTTAGTCGTCTTCTTCATCTTTGTTCCTCTGCTTTGTTTTCTCTCCTCCATCTTCTTCCCCAACAAGTTTTCCATAGCTTTGTTTTTCCCCAATACAATAAAACGCACAACACAAAAAGTCTAGTAGTCTACCAAGGCATCACCAATTCTCGGCTTCTCTGTTCCAAAATAGAAATCGTAGAGCTCTTAAATTTCAGAAACCTGCAACAGCCAACATGAACAAGAAGATTTACCAAGAAAAAAGCTTCAAAGGAGACAAAAGGACTAGTATAAATTACTATATAGCAGCAGAATTGAAGGTATTTTGTTTCCGATCTACTCAAATCTTTACTTTGAGATATCAAAATTTCACTTTTTTCTCCAAATTGTTGGTCAACACACCCAATCTCGTTTGACCCGATCTGACACAGATCCCACACCCTTACCCGTGTCAGTGTTGTGTCAACACGTGTGCCGCACCAAAATTGCCAAGTCCGAACATCTTAGCTAAAAACTATTTTTACTTTCTATATATATTAACTTTTCTTATTATTGATGCTGCATTGACTCTTATTTCCAGTTCCTCATTAATTGCTATTATCATTTTCAAGATATGTTATATTAGTAGGATGAAAATTAGTAAAATTGGAGAAGTGAGTTATTTTCGTGGTTTGGTTAGATAAAAAAAGACTAGGTACATGAAGCCTCTCCATGTCATCTTTCTTCAACCCTTGAGAAAATTGAATGAAAATCACTATATTCTTCTTAGTATGTGTCAAACAACAAGGTAAACCCTTTTTACTTTCCTCTAGAAGTGAATGATCAATAGGTCACCAAAAGAAAGTAATGATCAACTCCCATTCCTGTTTCCTTCCTCTTTTCCATCATTGAACCAAATAAACTTAGCTTAGTTTCAGGCAGATGGGTGGCTGGCACAGTAGTTATATTCTTGTTATATTGATCTGGAGGTTGGTGATGGTAATTGTAAAATTGGAGTTTGGGTTATCATATTTGCCACTCTCATCATAATAGTGGAAGTTACTTGGGGAAATGCAATAAAAGCAGTATCCGTTGTATCATCATATGCTCGTTTTCTTTTATTGAATGGAAATTATCAGCTCATGAATTAAGAGTGACTGACAAATTTTCCTCCAACTGTTGCGGCAGGTACATTTTGATATACCCTCAGGGATGTGATGTTTGCAACCATCTCTCATTGTTTCTTTGTGTGGCTAATCATGACAAGCTCCTTCCAGGTGCGATAATGTTCTGATAGTTCAAATAGTCGAAAAAAAGTTGTGATAGTTAATTACTAACTATCTAGAAAGTGATGTGTTAGCTATGGTTATGATGTTTCATTCTCTATTTTGATAAGAACAGGTTGGAGTCATTTTGCTCAATTCACTATTGCTGTGGTGAACAAAGACCCAAAGAAGTCCAAGTATTCAGGTTGGTTTATTGGGTGCATTCTTTGCAATTGAATTTTTGGTTCCATTTGTGCTCACATTAATATACAGTTGAAAATTTTCTGCAGATACATTACATCGTTTCTGGAAGAAAGAGCATGATTGGGGGTGGAAAAAGTTTATGGAGCTGTCGAAAGTTTTAGATGGTTTTGTCGATGCTGATACACTCATAATAAAGGCTCAAGTTCAAGTAATCAGGTCTTTTACAAGTCCTTCCTATTTGAAACCTTTTAGATTAATGTTTGTTTCTCTTCTACATTACATGAACAAACGAGGCCTTCTAATTTTAGATATTTATTATTAGGTTCCCTTTAATGCAGCTCACTGTTTTACCCTTAAATTGCATCTTGAGCCATGAAAAAGATAGCCCTTCTTCTTTGATTGTAATGTGATTATTAATTCATTGGCCATGCTGTCATCCATCATCTTCCAAATGTATTTACCTTTTGTTACCTTAAGAGGTTTAGCAGATGCACTATTAGTGTGCTTCTTCCACCTTGTGAAAATGTCAAAGTGATCCTTGATGTATACTTTGTGAATGGGGTGTAAAAGGTACAGTTTGAGTAATAAAAGAAGTTGCAAATTGGTCGATCTCAAGCATAGATTTGAACATGCCATAGGTATGACATGACCTGAGGACATACTGACATGAAGTATGAACATCATTGAATTGGGTTTCCAAGATTTCTATTTTTCTTAGTTTTACACGGAGATTAATCTCAAGTAAAAGTTATACTCACTGTGTATGTGTTACAAACCTTATTCATGCGATAGATCAATCTGTTTTTCCCCTCCATATGTTTCATGCTCGTGTTTCTTTATCCTTGTAATACTGTACTATTATAATTTGACCTTGAATATCATGGACATGATTGAAGTATGCACTTGCTGCATATTGTGATGTTTGAACCAATCAGCAACTTAGACCATTATAGACCAAGGCAACTAGATCACAAAATTGGAAGGCTCCATTTGTTTTACATAAATCTTCAAACTACGTTTTAGTTCAGCTTGAGGATGCCTTGCAGTTCTTTTCTGAATCCTTCTTTCTGAGAATTAGAATACTGTCTTTTATACTATTTCATAGTGAGTTGCTCCTAAGCAGGGCCATTCATGCTTAAATGGGTCTCAAAACAGTGATTATTTGATTATACTGCTATAATCCTTGTGATGCCGAACTGCTACCATCGTCTGTAGGGAGAAAGCAGACCGTCCCTTCCGTTGCCTTGACCGTCAATATCGAAGGGAGCTTGTTAGGGTATATTTGAGTAATGTGGAACAAATCTGTCGCCGTTTCGTGGAAGAGCGACGAGTAAAGCTTGGGAAGTTGATAGAGGATAGAGCGCGATGGTCGAGGTAGGGGTGTCAATTTTCTTAAACTATTGACAATATTTAACTGGCTTTTAGTTTCTATAGCCCTCTAGCTTCTATTTTGGTTTGTGCTCCCTGCTGTATCTAGTCTAGCTGGGTTGTTTGTGTCCAATAACTCACGGTTAATGTTTTTATGTCGAATAAACCGTATTCCTCCTCATCTCCTTGAGAGAAATGCTTAAGATTTTGACGCCAGTCTTCCATTGATCATGTTTCTCAGCATTTTCACCTAAACTTAGTGACTACTTGCAATGAAATTTCAGCTTCTGTGCTTTTTGGCTGGGGATGGACCAAAATTCTAGGCGCCGCATGTCCAAGGAGAGATCAGATTCAATTCTAAAAGTGGTTGTCAAGAACTTTTTCATAGAGAAAGAGGTTACTTCTACTCTTGTCATGGACTCCTTGTACAGCGGGCTTAGGTCCCTTGAAGGCCAGACAGTGGGCAAGAAAAGTAAGGCAAAAAATTCGGATGCAGAGGAACAACTGGTTCCTATTGTCCGTTTGGAGAAAAACATGTTCGTTTTGGTGGATGATGTCTTGTTATTGCTTGAGAGTGCTGCATTGGAGCCATTGCCTCCAAAGGATGAGAAAGGCCCTCAAAACCGGACAAAGGTGAGTGACAGAATGCAATTGTTAAAACTATAAGCCATATATTCCATGGTGATAGTAGCTAAAAGAGGTTGCTCTTTGCTATATAAAGCTAAAAAAAGATATTCAGAAATACCTGTGTAACAATTTTTCTTTTAAAAAATAAGGATATTAACAATTGATAAGAATGTTAACCCAACAATTCATTGGAGGGGTTTACATTTATATATAAGAAGAAGATGTCGCTTTTAATGTCCATTGCTATCAGACTGATTATATTAATCACTTGCGATAGATGATTAAGATTTTCTTATTTCTTGCTTGTCATTGGTTTTATTTGTTTGTTTGCTTATTTTGTTTATTTTCTGACATATCTGGTACTTTGATTGAGGAGTCCGGCAAATGTCAAAAGTATGCTTACTATGTTGATGTCAGCTGGAATACATTTCCATGTTTAGAAATTTCATACTTGAAAAGAATTTTGTGGCTTTGTGCAAGTGGAGAATAGAACTGTATGTCAAACAGTTGTGTACTAAAAGCCTTTTAACTTAGAATCATCTTTGCTCCCAATACTGCCCCCCTCCCCCTAACACACACACACAAAAGAACTCAGATCCCCAATACCCCAACAATGTTTTTAGGTGGGTGGGTGGATATGACAGATATATTTTGTTCTTTTATATGACAAGTCCCTTTTTGTAATCAGATCTTGTGAGCTATTTGTGAACTTTCGTGGCTTGTGCTCTGCATACTTGCAATTTATCTTTCTTTTTAGCAGGTAACATGTATCCATACTGCAGAGGCATTTGCTTATTGTACCATTGCCTTTTGTTTCAGGATGGCACTTCTGGAGATGAGTTTAACAAAGACTCAATTGAGCGTGATGAGAGGCGTTTAACTGAATTAGGTCGTCGAACCATTGAGATATTTGTCCTTGCACAGATTTTCAGGTAAACTCTTTTAATCAATTATTTGCATATTTTGACACTTAATTGTGAGACAATGCATAAGAAAAGGTCAGGAACATAAGTTTCTCTTTGACCTTGCTATTTAAATGGTTAGAACTTGGAGATTCTGTTACTTTTTAGTTGTGTTTTTGGATGGATGCCTTTGCATATTTCTGGAGGTCTGACCCCATGTTCATGATCTAGTTTGAAATTTCTTTTTAAGTCTATGTTGGTCTTTTTCTTTCTTGATTCCTATTTCTCTAGACTTGAGATGTACTGAGGATTTCTCTCGGTTCTATTTTGCAAATTATATATTTAATCGGAATATATTATATTTTGCTGCGTTCTCTGTGATATCTCATGTACAACTTATGTATGGTTTGACCCCAGGGTCGGATAAGGTATGTTTCCAGCAAATCAAAGTATCTTTTCCTTTCGTCGTTCAATTTCGGATTTGCTCCAAACTAATCCAGACATTAGTAGCGAGCCTTCATACAATTATCATGATACTTTGACCAAAGGAGGTCCAAGAATAGACTTCTCTTGAATCCCCTTTCTTAGAGCCTAAAGGTTTTACATGTTATATACATGCTGATGTTAATTGATTGGTAGGAAATGAAGGAAACAAATGTTTGAAGCTTCATTTCTATATCGGATCAGGTAAAGGGGAAGTTCATATTATGTGACTAGTTGCTCAAACATTCATACAAGCTGGCTATATGCATGTCTTTAATGTACTCGATTTAATATCTTACTTATTAATTCTTTTTGTACTGGACAATTAGTTATACTAACATAAATAGTTAAACAGTTGCATCAGTAACTGCATTTTCCTCGTTGCAAGGGGCTATAGTCTCCCACTTCTTAATTAGCAGCAGTTTGTTATCCTTGCAGCTGTTAATTGTTAACAATAACCTTTTCATTTATCTTCTGTAGTAAAATAGAGGTTGCATATCAGGAGGCTGTTGCTTTAAAGAGGCAAGAAGAGCTCATCCGTGAAGAGGAAGCTGCTTGGCTGGCTGAAACCGAGCAGAAAGCTAAACGAGCATCTGGAAAGGAAAAGAAGTCCAAGAAAAAGCAGGTATTGTGTTTCATATGATCTATGTACAAATTTTGATTGAAGACCTCTGATATTGTAGTAACCGTTGTCAAGAATTTATTATCATGGACGAACAATCACTTCGGTGGTCTGTCCAATAGTGGAGGTCTGGGGTTCTTAAGTGGCATCTCCTAGTTGAATAGTGGAACCCTTGGCACTGAGTTGAATTCTGTTTTTCAAGCCATTCATCTGTCAGTGATGGGGTTGGCAACTAGCTTATTATTAGTAGTTTGTTTTAGAAACAAGCTATGCAGGGATGGCAATACAAGGTATTTGTAAATGCAATGGTTATTTTTTTTAGAGCGTTTAGTTCTTTGATATAACAATGATATATATAGGTTAGAATTCGAAAGATGGGTTTCTTTTGTAAATATAAAATTGAATGAGTTTTGAACTGTTGATGGGTTTGATGAAACTAGAAAGGCAGTTTTATCTTTTGGCGTTTAATCCATGTATTGTTATTCCATGTGATATTGGAGATACAATAGTACACCAATTGATGTATTGCATTTTACCATGATTAGCTATGCAAGAGTACAAACAAACACTGGATAACACAATACTAAATTGTGTACCATGATTGTCCGATCTAACACATTAAATCGAATAAATGCTTAATGTTATACAACAACAACAACAACATACCCAATGAAATCCCAATAAGGGGGAAAGTGATGTTATGATTTGGATCTGTTTGTCTATGAACCCAAGCATCTACCTTAGGTAATTATTGCTTGGAAATCTCGTCTCGGGCTTCCAGTATTTGCTAAAATTTTGTAGTTTTTGGACATACTGCAAATTGCATATAGCGACCTCTTACTGCCTTCACTTTTGTTTTCTTCAGAAGTTTTTAAATAGGCTAACAGTTGAACAACAATTAATTGTCAAAGCATGTTGAATGATGAATGCTATGTAGAAGAATCAAATTGTTGGTGAAGATAATTTCATTTTATCTCCTAAGTTTTCCTCCGCCCCTCTTTCAACCTAAAAAAACAAACAAGAAAATTAAAAAAGCGAATGAGAGAGGGAGTGACGTAAAACTGTAATCTTTCTCTGCAGAGATGGACGCAAATGTTGTATCCTTTGTGATTTTGTTACATGGAAGCACACAATTGTCAGTTTCCTTTTTAATGTTCAGAGCAAAATATTTTTGCTTTTGCCTAACAAAGAAAGAGAGTAGTTCAGAATGGTGTTATCTATGAAGTAGGATCTTTGCTTTTAGGATAAATATATTCATCATGCTTGCTTTGTATGTCAGGCTAAGCAGAAGCGGAATAATCACAAAATAAAGGATAAGGCTATTGATGAAAAATCTGCTGTGGTGGAGCTATATAAGGCTGATCTGGATGGACCTATTTGTGATGGAAACGAGTACATGAATGATGAGCCCGAAGCAGTGCTTGGAAAACCAGATGTACTGGAAGCAGTATCGGATGTTTCTGATTCAATAGATTGTGTCCCAGAGGTAATTAATCCCGACTCTGATGACAGAGATGCAAGTCCTGTCAATTGGGGTACTGACAGCTCGGAAGTTCATCCTTCCACTGAAACTAGCTGCAGTGGGTTAAGTGACCTTTCAGCAGTGCAAAATGGGTTAGCAGGAAGGAGAAGTCCTTCTGTAATGGATGATAGTTCATCAACATGTTCCACAGACTCGATTCCTTCAGTGGTTTTGAATGGGCCTTGCAGATGGACATCTTCGAACCATAAAAATCAGAAATCACCAAGCAGGTAACCTCTTTTTTTCTTGTTCTTTGGGGTGGGGTGTGTATTCTAAATATATTTGAAATTTGGTTGTCCTTAAAATCTTTATGCTTCAACTTTTCAGAGCGAGAAACCAGAGAAACAAGTCAACTTGTAAAGCCGCCGATTGGGCTAGTGAAACACTAAGTCAGCCGTTAGATGCTGTTTCGGATGTAGGGCAGCAAAGTGATATGAGTTGCAGGACGCCTGCAGCTGAGCCTCAGTCTTCTGTGCTTTTGTCGAGTGAGCAGCGAGACACGAAGAAGGTTGTTATCTTCCCTGTATCCATTCATTTTCTGAACTAGCTGATCTTCATAAGTATGACTTTTACCTAGGAGATAGCACTCAATGTTGGTGAAACTTTTTTTTTGGGGTTCCTTTCTCTCCCTCCATAATCTCTCATTACTTCACGACATTGACCTGATATACCTTAAATGCCCTCCCCTCTGTCACATTTGTTACATGGTAAACTAAAAAAATGCATGAAAAGAAAGATCTCTTGGAAATTGAGCTTCATTTTCTTACTTTCATGTAAGGAATTACTATACTGAAAATTCTAGTAAACTGCCTCTATTTGTTAAGATGCATGTATCTTTCCCATTATGAGTTTATAGGAAATTTATTTTCTGTAGATGCTATGTTTCTGTTGGTGTTCCAGTAGGTACGAATTTCATTCTATTTTCTTACTCTGAGCAGGAAGTAGTAGCTTCGCCGCAGAGGAAGTCAAGGAAGGCTGACACAGAGAGACCTTCCAAGGAGAAGTCACCTTCCAAGGAGAAGTCAAGTGTCCAGTCTTCTCCCAGAAGCCCTCCAAAAGTTGCAGATTCTGATGTTCAGCAAAAGTCACAGATGAAGATCCCAGTCACAAGTGATCCTATTTTGGTTAAAAGATCATCTTCAGATGGTCCCAAGCTTGCTGATAAGCCAGCTCTGGTGTCTAATTCATCTGAAACTACTGTGATGTTGAAAGCTGATCCTCATAAAACCGTAGAGCCAAGGGTCAAGGATAAGGCGGTTCAGGCCACTTGTGTTACGGCTGGGAAGGCCCCCTCGTCTCAACAAGTAACAGTGTCTACTACAACAGAAAGTTTCAAATGGCAACATGTGCCTGCCATGTCAAGACCTTTGTGTGATCCTCTAGTTCCTGGACCTAAGCCTGGTGCTCCTGTTGTTTCCATGGTTCAGACAATGCCATCTCTGGCTCGTTCGGTGAGTGCTGCTGGCCGATTGGGTTCTGACCCTTCACCAGCAACACACAGTTATCTTACTCAGTCCTACCGGAACGCAATTATGGGTAGTCCTGTTTCTGGAACTCCAGCTAGTTTTGGTCAACCTCATTCTCCAATTTCAGCAGTTAACTCATCACATTCATACTCTCAACAGCCTCCAGTGATTTCTCAAGCGTTATATTTACTGCAGGGCTTGGAAAGAGCAGAACCTAGTTCTGTCAGACCAAGCTTTTCATATGGAATGGTGAATAATAATGGCAGCGTGCAGAACGGATTGCAATGGGATTGTCCCCAAAGGGACAGCAGCAGGAGTATGTCTCAAGATCATCCTTCTGCATCAAATGGAATTAGGAACTTTGATATGTTCAAGGCTGTAAACAGCAGGACAAATGATCACCTTCCTGATTCTCTGGCATGCACGTCTGGACGCCAACCCCAGAGTGTATCAGCTGATGAATTTCCTCATCTTGATATTATTAACGACTTACTGAACGACGATCATGGGATTGGAAGAACTTCTATGCCCGACTCAGGCTTCCAAAGTTTTAGCAGTGGATTGCAGCATCTGAATCAGGGGTTCGCTTTCCCAGGCAATATCGGCACGCCAGTTGATCTAGGTCCCTCATCGAGCTCTTGTAGGTTTGAACGATCACGAAGTTATCATGACGTGTTCCAGCATAACTATTCTGGAGGCCTTTTTGATAGTGCAAGTGATATGATTATGCAGACCGACCCTCGACTCCATAACGGGCATCATCATATGGACGGGTTAGTTCCTAACCAGTGGCAAATGATGGGTTCTGACCCATCAATTCCCGGGATGAGGAATGGGACTATTGATGGTAGTCACCAGTATCCCATCCCCGACTACTCGAACTTGGCATGCGGTGTCAACGGGTATGGAGTATTTAGGCCTTCAAATGGCCTTTGAAAGCTTCTATAGAGGAGCCTAGCCTTGAATATTTACTCTGTTTTCCTTTGTAATAATGCATTTGATTGAGAAGAGCCTTTTCGTCTTTACAGGAAACATTATGTATAGGGTGCTTCTGCTTCTTTGTTTCAAATTTTAACTTAAAAAACCATGGCTTTGCTATTGCTCCTCAGATTGAGTATTTGACATTATAGAAGTTTGGCCTTTTTTTTTGTTTCTCCAAATTTGATTTATGCTATTAATACTTTGCTGTTGTAAGATGCACCAGCAGGTTGAGAAATTCAAGTTATAAGTAATAAAAATATATCACATAGCATAGCCTCGAGAGCTTTGGTTCAATGGCGTCGCTACTAAAAAAACACTATTTTCCCACAAAGATGTCCATTTGACTATGGTATCTGAGTAGATACTGCTACTTCCATTTGAGCCATAATATTGTTATATTTGATTAGATCGTCGAATCTTTTATTTCTCTTGACTTTTTTTAATGTTTAATAATTCCACACATATCTCAAACGTCATATGGTTATACCCCCAAAGAAGGCTACAAGGAGCCTTGTGTTGCATGCGTTGATTTAGTTGGACATGGACTTTGTATGGAAAATAAACTAATACCCATGAGTAGCATTATTTATTTTAACAATTTTTTTTTCATGTTGCCAAGTAATGTAAGCAACAACAATAATAACGTCAACAACATATCCAAAGTAATCTCATAAGTGGAGTTTGGGAAGAATGGTATAAACATAGCTCGAAGCGGAGCCTGAATTGTGTCAAAATATAAGAAAGTTGACACACATAAAATTAAGGGGAGTCAACATTCAATATCTATATATATAAAAAAATTTAACCTATCGAAACAATGTAATTCTTAGACGAGCATAAGGTTGCTCCGCCATTGTATGCAACGTTATCCCTATCTTGTGAAGGTGATTTCTAGTCGACCCTCGACTCGAAATGTTGCCTGAGTAATGTAAAGCAAGGAAAATTGAAAACTCATTTTCAGATATATAAATCAGGAATCGAACAAAATTCATAACCTCAAATATTTTTTTCTATATCACTATATATTTACATCAAAAGAAAGTGAAACAAACCAAAGAATTAAAAAAATAGTGAAGCAGTATTACAATTGCAAATGATTTAATTAATTTTCAACGTTCTAAGTTTCCTTAAGCACCACGAAACCTCCTTGAAGATCCATGTCACTGCATGCGTGTTGCTTAGGTACAAAAACTCTACCGCGATGACGATACTGTTGAATGGTCCTTCGAAAATAGCTCAACGCCAGGATAATAAAAAGTTGATATACCCATAATAATGAACATGATCAGCGACATGACCTTATATATCACTACTAAAAAATGTGAAATCCTTTGGAATTTTGCGTTTTTTTAGCAGGGTATATAAGGTGAAACAACATAAAAGACAGTAATTTGACTCTTCGCCTGGTTTTATCGATTTATGGGCACGAGCCACCGCCGCCCGTGCCGGGGATGTTGGTGCATGGAGAAGCACCGGAAGATGGAACAGGACCTCTAGGCAATGATGTTAAAAGAGGCTTTTCTTGTTTCAACCATTTTCCCATATCCAATGGCCTTGATGCTTTTGCTAATAATATAACATTTGGAGTAGTGAAAATAGAGAATATAAGTAAAAATGTAACAAATCCTTTAAGAAAAAACATGTTTTTTTTATGTATGATATTAGTATGGAAAAAAATATATTGTATTTTGGTTTTTGGTGATGGAGAGTTTTTTTTGAAGGGGTAGGAGAAAGTTTGTAGGGGTTGTTGAGATTATAATGGGAATTGAATGAAAATATAAGGTAGGTTGGTGTATTTATAGGCAAATATATATGGATATACTTTAATTTAATTAGTTGATCAATGACTAAGTAGGTGTTGGACATGAAAATAAGATATTTGAAAAAAAGTAGTAGTAGTAGTAGTATTTGTTAAAAAAAAGTCAAAAATTGTATTTGAAAATAGAGTTGTGTTTGAACATGTATTCAAATTGAAAAAAAAAACTTGTAATTTTGTGAGTGGGAAAAAAATTACTTAAAAAATTGATCAAAATTACTTTTTCAAAACTGAAACTTATCTTTAAAAGAACAAATTCACAAAAACCAGTTTAATTTATAACAAAAGGCTGATTTTTAAATTATTTTTTGAATAAAGGGAAATATTTATAAAGTGAAAAAAACTCATCTTCATATATATATGTGTATTAGTTTATTTAAGTTTGACATGGAAAAACAATGTGTTGTTTAGATGTTGACTTGACCATAGGGTAAGAACTAGGAATGTTGAATTTAGAATTTAGAATTTAGAATTTTTAACTTCAATTTTGACATTTGAAAATAGACACGTATTCTTGGGCACCAAATATCATTAATTATATTGATAGAAGTTTGAAAAAAAAAATGTTTCCTATTGACTTTTTAGTTACATATATACCTATAACTTGTTGATGTCATCCATCCAGATACTGGTGAGATAATTGAATTTTCTTTATCCGTAATTAGAGATATCAAGTTTGAGCTTTTGGAAATGAAAAAAATCATCTTGAGAGAGCCTGAATGTGTGAATCCATATTTAGTCGAACTCAAATATGAGTATAGAATACCAAGCGAGAAACCCCGAAAAAATGTTGTTTAAGTCATATACTTTAACGTGGAAAATGAAAAGTACTAGCTAGGTCCATGTTAAGACGAGGTGATATTTAGACCAAGAATATAAAACTTATAATTTAGGTTAAACAAGTTATCTTTATATTTAAGTATTAGATATAAAATTGTCTTTATTAAGGAGCGAATCAAAATTTAATCAGGTATCAGCCTTAGGGCGAAAATCCAACAAAAGTTCTTTTTTCTTTTGGAGGAAGGGGTCAAAGTTAGTAACTTAGTATTATGTTCTTCTTTCTCCAACAAAAGATTATTAATTATTTTCTTTTGGAGGAAGGGGTCAAAGTTAGTATTACGTTCCTCCTCCTCCATAATTAGTCTTCATGTGAAAACAATTTCTTATAACAAAACTTGTAATTTCTTGGCAACTTTTGGCTTTCAACATGATATTGAAAAGTTAAATTACGAGTGAAGGGTCAAAAACACATTTAAAGTATTTCGATTTTTTGAGTTTTATACTTGAACCTATTAGGTGTGACCATCAAATATTTATCAAAACACACCTCAACTATCAATTGTTCGCTCTTTTTAACAGAACAATGGTGATATTTCAAGTAAAAAGAGGAAACATGTGATAGTTAAAGTGTGTAATTAATTGACGAATAATTGATAATAGTCGTGTGTAACTTAAAAGATTTTGTTATTTTAAATGTATTTTTATTGTTAACTCTTAAATTATTACACACTGACTAATTGCATGCGTCAATGACGGTGGATGACCAAAATCAATATGAAGAATGACAATATAGACTATAGTAGAATGACAATAAAATCAAGTTTGGAGTACTATGTAAAAAATGGAAATAAAAACCAAAATATTTGAAGTATAAGTCATAAATGTTGGTAATATAAGTCATAAAAATCAAACACTATAGGTGAAGATCCAAGACGCTAAGCAATATAATAGCAACGAGTTACACGAGTCGTACTCTTCGGTGGCGAAGTTAAAATTTTCGGAATTCAAAATATAAAGAAGAAAATATATGAAAAGGCCAAGTAAATAACTCGCTATATATATATATTATATATATATATATATATATATATATATATATATATATATACACAAAATGAACATGAAATGTGTGTGTAAAATTTAAGAATATGAAATGTTCACACTACAAACAAGAAAATACCAGGAAATAACATACAGATAATTGATTAAAGTATTGAAGTAATTAAATATTATGATAGCACATCATATGCGTCACTTAGTTTAATGCGCAAATGTACCTAAAAAATACTGTATTAAATTTAATAATGTAGGTGCAGTACTAGAATTGTTATTAATCATTGTATATGTATACTTTAGGTTAACGAGGTTTCAAATGGAGGGCGGATTCATAAGCTAAACTTGATGGATTCAACCTTTAAGGCCCGTACAGCTGAGTTCATAAATTACATATACATATTTATACTTTGCATTAAAAATACTAGGTTCTGCCAAACAACTACATCCACCACTGGTCGAGAAGTTCCATTTTGGGTAAAGCGCTTCCTGCCAAAGACAACTCCATACACGAAACTCGAACTCACATGAAGAATACTTACCACACCATCACAATCTTAATTTGGTGTACAAGCTGTGAGAATTTGCCATTATAGTATAAGTTCCTAACGTTTATCACCCCACAAAAAGAGAAAGAAAAAACATTTTCTTTTTATAAACATGGCGTCCGGATTAGCTTATGCGCACATTAACTAATTCTATGGAACACATGACCAACATAAATACAAGATAACTCTATCCACCAAAACTTGGGCAAATATGACGAAATCACCTTGAAATTTGAACCTGTGTACTCATGATTCTCAATCATTTTATTGACCATTGGATCTGGTGAGATACTAAGGAAGAAGTATTTGTGAACATCATACTAACTGAAGCATAGTAATCTAAAATTAATTCCCTCACTTCCCAATGAACCAACAATATTTACTTGCAAGATAGGTATCAAGGTTATGTGAGAAAACATTAAGCTGTTTCACTTGGTGTGGCCTTGTTGGTGCTGCAAGTACTCAGCCATGGTGGAGGAAGCATCCTAGTTTGCTCATTCACAGTCTGTAACAAGTGAGGGATTGCCCGATAAAGTTCGGCCATCTCCTTCATAGCTCCATTTCCTTTTCGTGCACTCGTTCCATCACTCATCTCCTCTTCACTTACACCATTTGACCAAATATTGATCTTTGGTTGCAGTCCTCTGATAGCATCCACGTTGAACTTAGCGATATCCTTGTATGTCCCTTCGTTAATCATCAAGTAATCCCTCAACGCGAAGTAATTTCCTCCCAGTGCTGACAACAGCGTGCGTATGTAAATCCCTTGTGCTTCTGCAAGAGCCAGAAGTCCTTCGGCCTCTTTTGTCTTGGTATAGAGCGCAACATCTGTAGCTTGTTTTTTAGCGAATGTTTCAGCGTCTGATTCAACCCTTCGAGCCTCTGCTAATTTTTCTTTCTCATATAGTATTGCATCAGATGCTTTTTGCTTTTGGTAATACTCCCCATTTGCCTCTTGCACCTGGATTTTTACAAGCATATATAATAAGATTTTGACATTCTAATTCTATAGATCACAATGTCATACCATGAAGCCACTTTTGAGTAACTATTTATTAAATCTAATATCTGTTAAATGCTTATCAGCAGTGGCGGAAACAGGATTTAAGGGGTTCAAAATTTGAAAAGGCCAACACACGAAGAAGCCACAGGAAGTTTCAACATCTACTATATATACATAAAAAATAATTTCAACCATACATAAACAGTGTAATTTTCTGGAACCCCTTCGACCCTACCTAGCGCGGCCTCTGCTTATCAGAGAGGTTAAATTATCCGAGGGCCTCAGATCCTTTCCCTTGGCCAAAGGTAAAAAGAAATTCTAGAGACCATTGAACTATCAAAGTGAAGAAAAATTCGATCGGATCCATTGGAAACATCAATGGATAGTAAAAGAAATATACTTCCTTCATTTCATTTTATACGTTGGTGTTAGAGAACCAAGTTTAAGAAAGAAAGAAAGATTTTTTGTACCGATCAAAAGTATCCTTATAACTTCTGGTTTTAAACATTTTTTGACATTTCTATTGATGTAAGAGCATGCCATTGACAATAAAACGGGAAGTAGAAAATTAAAGAGTTTTCAAATATAAGAAGGCGTCATTCCTTTTGGAGTAGACTAAACCGGAAACAGTGTCATATAAAATAAAACAGATACAGGAACTGAAACACACTTATACAATTAAGACTCACCTTAATATGATATTCCACATTAGCTCTGCTGAGGAATTGAGCCTTGAAGTTCTCAGTCTTAGTCAAGGTATTCCTTCGCTCGACTTCTTGCTGCAACTCAGCCTCTCGTATTGCCACGGCTTTATCAGATTCCACCTCTGCCATCTTTGCCTGCTGTGACCATGCTGCCTTCTTAGTTGCGAGTTTCGCATTCGCCTCAGACACTTCAGCTTCTTGCTGAATCTCAAAAATCTTAACTTCTGATCCCACCTTAATCTCCTCCATTTTACCTTGACCTTGTCTTTGGGCGGTTACTACCTTCGTCTCAACATCAATCTTTGCAGCACTTTGAATTGTAAATCCTTCACTCTGTTTGGCTCCAACGTCACCCTTCATTTTTGCTTCAGCGACATCAACTTTTGCCCTGTTTGCTGCTTCCATTTGAGTTTTCCGGCCTAAATATGAAAAGTACTCATGGCCTCTGACGTCAACTAGTTGCTTAATGTTAGCATTATATATCAGAAGTCCAAATTGGTTGAGCTCCACCTGAACCTTTCCAAAAACTTCGCGCTTGAAATCTTTTGTGCCTTTAAAGACGTCTTCCATCGACATTGAAGCAGCCAAGACACGCGTTTCTCCCTCAATGATGCCTTGAACAAGCTCCTTGACATCATGAGAATCGCGCTGATGGAGAGAAAGAAGCCTCGCGTATTTGACAAGGCTGTTGTGGTCATCAGCCCGAGGACCAATAGTGAAAACGGCAGGGAGTAGGAAACATAGTTTTTCAGTGCTCATGGCATTGACTTCAAATGTGTAATTTACCGGGGAGACATCGATTCTAGTGCATTTCTGAAATGGCAATACCAGGGCTTTCTTTGCAATCTTCAATTCATCAATTCCTCTGTCAGTGATCACCAAAAACTCAGATGGTTTTGCCACATGGTACCACATTGTTCTGTTTCTTTGTTGTTTCGCCTCCTGAAGAATTCCTAAAAACAAACTAAACTGGTTATACACCACGATAAAACTCATAAAGGAAACAACAACAACAACAACATACCAAGTATAATCCCAAATTCATGACACACGGAAGAAACCTTTCAAGCAACAAAAGCATATGATTATTAGCCAAATCAGGGAAAATTTCTACTATACATTAAAGCCGCCGTGAAAACAGCTCTATTTCAACTAATAATCATTTTCATTTCTAATTGATTGGCTGAGGCGGGTGCAGTACATAAAAAATTCAAGAGAAAATTAGAGTTTACTTATTTGATAACCGAAGTGCTAAGGGGGAAGATTTTACCACCAAGGGTTGTGGTGAGACGGATGGTTGGGTTTAAGACCTAGGGATGAAGTAATTCCTTGTGGGAACTCTTTCCCTCAACTAGAGCCCGTGACACGCGATTCGGATTAGTCGAACTAGTGGATCCTAGATACCACATGGTTGAATCCCCAAAAAGAAAAAGAAAAAAAAGGAAGATGCCTATAGATTGAGCACAATGTATATGAATTACTTGACTTGATGAACCAGTTACATACAAAAGTAAAATCAACAAGGAAGAGAAATTGACCATATTTTTTCAAGCAAATTGAATAAGTGAAAAAGGGAAGCAAGTAGTAAGCTTTGTGGTGCATTGATGACTTGGGGTCAACAACGTTTCCAGTGTAATCCCACAGGCAGGGTCTAGGGAGGATAGAGTGTATAGTGGAGGTAACAAACAGTAATTCTCATATATATTCAAATGTACATGCAAAATCAGACCTGCAACAGTCATACAAAGCTCTAAATTGATGAAAAGACTTACCTTGATTTTCAACTAGAATGCTTGTGAGTTGAGACCCAATCAGGGGTGTATGTAGAGCATAAGTTATGAGTTCATTCGAACACAATAACTTTGGCTCGAACTAAGTATACGTGTTAAAGATACACTAAATAACCACAAATATTCGACTACAACCCACAAAGTTCTGCATACATCCTATCATTTCCAGACTCCATTCGTGGCATTATACTACTTACGTTGTTGTTGAACCACTAAATCAAACAAGTTGTGATAGAACCCCGAATTCAGACTCATAAAGTTTAAATCTCTAATCCGCTTCTGTGCATATGAATTACTTGGTGGCCAAGAAACCAAAATAAACAACCAGAATATAGCTCACTAACAGTGATTGCTCATACTTTTTCAAGTATTGACACTACTAAAAATCACTATTTTCGCACTAGAAAATGTTCGGTAGCTATTCCACACATATTTTGATTGAATCGGTCACGAAAAAGAATAGTAATGTTTTCATATTAAAAAATTAGGAGGCTTTCCACTAGTTCACTAAGAATCCATGTACCATTCCCACTGAGGAGGTTCGTTGGGAAATGAGTCAAAAAAATTATTTTTTATAGCATAAATTTCCCACTGATTCACTGTTCAAAAAACCTTTGATTCTACTAGTATGAACTATTTTACATACATAATCAAAGCTGAAAATTAGTCATTCAAAGCTCCAAAATGATGGGAAAAAACCTTACCTTGATTTTTTCAACTAAATTTTTTGTTACCCAAGAGAGTTGAATATTGCTATAATCAAAGTAATCAACTGCAATATACTTTATGAACAAGTATTATATTTATGGATTTCAAGCCTAAACGCCTTACATTCCGGTAGAATCTCAAAATTGAAACCCTAGTGTAGAAAAAAAAGGAAGTTCAAATTGATGGGTAAAAGCTCAAATGATTGGTTAAACCATGTGTAATTTGAGTGAATTTATTTCTTAATATGATTATTATTATAACTAGATAATTTAACCGTGCTTCGCGCGAGCATAAATAATCTTTTTAAGCTTTTGAACAACCTTTTCAATAATCGACTATTATAAGAAAAAAAATAAAAAAATTTAGTAGGTTTTTGGAACATTTCAATAGAAATTAAATGATTTGACATTATCACATATCTCAAGAATTATAAATATATAATTAATGATTAAAAATATCTTGATATCTAATCATTTGTATCTTTTACATAATTTATCATAATATATGTTTGATGATATAATTGTCTTGTTAAAATTGAGTGATGTTTTTATGTAGCGATTAAACATCAATTTTTTTTTTTTTTTTGTACATGAAAAATATAGAATCTGATAATTTTATGGTTAGAATAACTTCTTGTGTAAAAAAATTATGTGAAAGTTTTCAATAATCAATATTAGTTATAAATAAGTTAAGACCGTTAAAAAATGTACACCACAACAACATAAATAATTTTTTTTAGAGACAATCTACTTGTCTGAGGTCAAATGTTCACCACTTTTCGTTATTATTACTTTATTACTCTAACAAAATTTATAGAAGGAGAAAAATAAATTTGAAACAACAGCAAAATAATATTGTTGATCCTTATAGAAATTCATTCTTCATTAAACTGCTGCTCTGAAGGCCCTTCTAAATGGTTCATCAATGCAACTTTACGGCTTTTTCAGAAATATGTATGTATAATTGTTGTTTTATGAAAGTACAAGTATCAAAATGTTGGATTCTAGACTCATGTTAAAGAAATATTCTCGAACATTAAAAAATTAAAAATGAGTCTAACCTAGATAACTCAAACGCTCAACAATGACTTGGGACATGAAGGACAACAAATCTATGTTAATAGACATATCTTTTGTAGCTTAAGCTTTTACTTTTATTTAGAGTTGGTTTTGTTTCATATTCTTCAAATTAAGCTTGCCGAAAATAGTCACAACTCACACAAAAAATATTTAGAAGAGCCGAATGAGAAGGAAAAAAAGAAAAACATTAAAAGGACCAAAAGTTTTGTCCAAGTGAGATCATATACATACCAAACGAAAAATAATTAGTACAATTTTATGGAGACAACAAAACAGCGAGAAAAATATACATTAAAGGGAGTAAACTATGAGATATCCAATGATGATAACAAATTATTCTAACCAGACAAGTTCCTATGTTTTGAAATAACATACCTCAAAAATTGATTAACACTTCAATCAACTTTCAATCCCTAAAGTACTCATAATATCCACTAATAAAATTTAGTAAAAATAGATAACAACAACATAAAAACCAAAAAATATGGGCATGCAAAGTTATTAACTCTCAGAGAATTTTCTAAAGAACACAAAATCGCATCCTTGTATGTGAAGGAATGACGTTGTTGATGAAGAAATTAGAGATTTGTAAGGGATTTTTTATTGTACCTTCAACAATTTCAGTAGAGAAAACTTGCTTGAATACTCAATTAACATTTGTTATTTAATATGTACTAACAAATACTTATAACAATAAGTTTGCATAAACTTAAACAACAAAGTTTAAAGCATGTACTCAAAAACAACAATTTATAATATAAGCATAAATTAATAAAAAACATATCAAGATCTGCAACAATAGAATGAAACAGAATGGAAAAAATCGAGCCCACTGAATGCACAATGTAGTCCTCTATTTATAGATAACAAAGGGTAGTGTGAACAAATGATTATTGTGTCTTATCGAAAATGTCACAACTCTTTGGAAACGTTACAACTCTTCGGAAAAGTCACAACATTTCATAAAAGTCGCAACTCTTCATAAAAGTCACAACTTTTTCATGAAAGGGGAAGACTAGTTTTGGAAATAAAATAAATTAAAAGGGAATCCTGGTTTGTGGTGGCGCCACGTAGGCGGGCCTAAGGTTCTCTTTTATATATATATATATATGATTATGAAAAAAGGTACTCCCTCCGTCATTTTACTCGTCATTTATTCCTAAAATAAATTTTTATTTTTACTTGTTACTTTTTGACATATCAAGAAAAGATAATAATTTTTTTCCATATTTTACCCTCAGCATTAATTACTTATTTTCCAAATCATTTTTCAAGACATCATTTAATAGATGATGATAGTTTGGTAAAAGACCTATGATTCAAACCATGACAAGTAAAAATGAACAAAGAGAGGGGAGTAAAAAAATGTGTAGTAGTAGGGATGACAATGAGGCGGGGTGAGTTATAGTGCTTGCGGGACAGTGCGGGTTAGTGTTTTTGTGGGGGCGGGATAGGGCGGGGCGGGTACAAAATATTTTGTTAGGAAAACCTGTGAGGCAGGGCGGGTGCGGGTGCGGGTACGGGTACGGGTGTGGGTAAGGGTTTTTTTTTTCTTTTGAAATTAAACTAAATTGGGCAATTAAGCCAAAAACTACGGAGGGAAAAAACTTGATCTCAATTCTCATCTCACTGTGGCTATCTCCCGTAGTCAAAATCAAGCACATATACTGTTATGTTGAAGTTTTGCAGGGTGGATATATGCGGAACGGGACGGGGAAAAAAATAAAAAATTATGCTATGCGGGGCGGAAAAAAGTCATTGCGGGTTTATGCAGTTTACCCCGCCCGCACCCACACCATTGCAATCCCTATGTATTAGGAATTCCTTTTAAATGCAATCATTTTACTTATTTGATCAAATTTGTCTCTCCTTTGACAGACTTAAATCAAAGCTATTATAAAATTATTTTTAATATGTTAGAGTATTTTTAATTAAATAAGTGTTAAGGACTTTTTTTAAAATTAAACAGGTGAACAGAGACAAATTGAGGAGCATTTTTAAGTCATTTGTAAAATATTAATATTTTCTTTTTATTCTTTTTTTTTTTATAAAGATTACGCTTCAATATCAAGTAAGTTGAGCTTCATTGTATGAATTAGGCGTATCAAATGTATGGATCGAATTAAATTTAAATAAATAAATAAAATGAAGTTGATAAATGAATCATTATCCTGTGAATGAAAGATTTTCAAAAATAGTAGATCTTGAAATAAGTAAGAATAACATGAAAATAGAAAATGGATTAATATTAGCAATAATATCAGCAACAAAATGAATTAAGACATATTTAAAAAGGAAAATATCCAAATTTATTATGGACTTTGTAAAAAGGTCATATGTATACCTTTTATCGTTTAAAAAAAGAAGAGAATAAAGAGTATTTTTCACAGCTCAAACTCGTGAAAAATATCGTCTTGTTTTACTTTAAGAATTAATGAGCTCTTCTTCGTATTATATATTTATTTTTAAGATTCAATGATGTAAACTTTAACTAACATTTCAATGTACATGTATTATTTTCATTATATTGACATGACAAGAATTACAACTTATAGTATTTGTTAATGTACCTCATAGTTAAGTTGTACATTCCTTAATTAGGTGTCAAATGTGATGTTATACCTGGTCATTTAAATTAGAGACTAATGCACCGTTTATTTACTTGATTTATAAAGAATGATTTTTTTGAAGTTATGCGCGACATGACTTATTATTACCTATATTAAGGACAACTAGCCATGCAATTAGTCTAAACTAAACCAATAATAATCTGTTCTCAATGCTGTCCCCTTAAGAGTTGTCTTTGTTCCTCAATAAAAGAACAAGAAAGATGCCTTAAACTAAGTATCTGTTTATAATATGGGGGAATTTAATTTCTATAACATGGTTAAGGAATTTCAATTATTCAGTACTAAAAATTTTGGAATTAGCAAAAGATAAATTATGTCACTAAATAATTATTTTTTTCTCGCTAATCCTATTTGGCAATGTATTATCAATTTTCTTATTAACGATTAGCAGTAATAAATTAACAACGAAGTTTATAGCTAATTTCAATTTTTTATTATTATTATTATATATACTAAGGGCAACTATAGCCATGCATATATATAGTCTAAAGACAACCTTAGGTCATTTTGTTAGTCAAAGTCATGATTATAGAAACATCTATCAAAAAAAAGTAAAAGTGCAAATTACAATCCATCTAATGATTAAAAACAAAACAAAAAAAAAGATAGTCTCTTCTCACTTATATATTAAGGGCTTCTGAATTAAATAAAATTACACTAAACTATGAATGAAACTATTTTTCTCTTTTTATCTATACTCTCTGGTCTCAAAGAAAAACCCTTCCCCAAAAAAAAGAGAAGAGGAAAGTTATGTCTTTGGTCTGGCCTATTAGGTTCAATTATATGAATCGTCACTGTTTAAAAAAAAAGAGGAAACTAAACAAGATCATGTTAAGGAGAATGTTGTCTGGTTTGTGATCATATATCTTTCATCATATAAATGATCTCGGACCAGGCTTCATTCTCCTCAACTCAAGGTTTTGTTACAAGCATTATCGAACCAGAAGATTGTAACTTCGTCCCTGATACATGCACTCTCTCTTTCTCTCTCACAAAATATTGGTAAGTAGGCATTATATTAGTTCATTTGCATTGATGACAATATATCTTTCTTGTTTTGATAGCTAAAGAAGAAGAAGAACAAGAGACAATAACAAGCCATTGGTGTTGATCATACTTGTTTGAAATCTGCATGTAATAGTAGAAAGAAAGGACAAGAAGCTATGAATATATATACTATAAGATTATTATAATTTGAAACACGCAAATTTAAAATTCTGAATTCGCTGAGAAACTGAAGTTTTTCAAATTATGATGAGAGAATTTACTGGAATGTGCCTCTATTCTCATCTTAAGACTTTTCATCATTAACATTTAGCCCCTTTTGAAGCTTTCTACTAATATTGGGTCAGCTGGTTGGGTCACATATATTTGCAAGAAAATCCTTTACAAATGTGGCTAGCTTTTCATGTTTAGACATCGTTTGGCTAATGAGTTTTATTTATTGTTGACCGAGTAAAAAAATATTTATACAATCAGGTTATTTGAAAGATAAATTATGAATATAGTAATGGAATTTATTAAGATGACCATATTACTTATTAGATAATTACATATAAATATGTTGATATGCATTAAAATTCGCTAATAGTATTAATGTTACATATATATAACTTAAATTCAATTGTAAGAACTTATGTTAATAAACATAGATTGGTATAACCTAATTAAAATAAATAGTAAATAACATGCAATAACTAATATTGTTTTGATTTAAATCCTCTTTTAAGTGTTATTTATTATGTCTAATAAGTTGAGTTAGAGTTACTTAATCTTCATTGAGATAATATGTTTGTACAAATATACAACACTTACGCCTAAATTTCAAATAAGTTGGGTCAATTATATGAACTTCACTAATAATATCGCTCCTTTAAGTTCATCTCTAATCAATATTTGCACAAATATATGATATATAATTTATCTTATTATGCTTGTAAGTAATCCATAGAGTTAAAAACAAGCCAGTTCAGTGCACTAAGCTCTCGTTATGTGCAGGGTCCGAGGAAGGATTGGACCACAAATTAAAGGTATATTGTACGCAACCTTACCCTATATTTCTGCAAGAAACTATTTCCACAGCTCAAACTCGTGACCTCTTGATTATATGACAATAACTTTAATTACCGGTTAGTCCAAGGCTCCCTTTCAAAAGAATTATGGAAGAGAGACAACTTGAGTGTGTATGAAGAAAAAGCAATTCCTTCGTTGTATAAAGCAAATCATTAAAATGGAAAATTTGATTGTTCAAACACTTTGAGTACTTTCTGTTCTTTCTCAATGAGTTCAACTATAGTTGATGGAAATTCTTGTAAGGGAAAAAGAGAACCATTTAGACAAAAACTTTTTTAACTACTCCTTTGTCTTGAGTTCAAGCCTGGGATACAAAATCATTACTAATGAAGAGTGGTTTACTCTCGATATGAGTTTTCCGGCTTAACTCCGAATTAATTAGTCTCAATACGAATATTGAACATAAATGAAAAATTCAAAAAATAAAAATTAGAAAAAAAATAATCTTTGTAGAAGCTTCAAAGATTTTGTGGTGTATCAAAAACGAAAAAGCTACAATAGTATATATAGCAATAACGAAAAAGGGCTGATTTATAAGTAAGTACCTTTAATTTTACTTTTTAACCTTTCTCTTTGTTTTTGGCTGACATAGGCATGATGTAGTTCATGACACAAAATAAATAATTAAAGTAAAAATCTTGAAATAATTGGAAACAATTACATTTGCAATTTTTCATTTGAAGTTTTGTTAGAGTTAATTGTTTTTGAAATATGGTACATTATGTGGAGTAATGCTCGATCGATATTCATTTTGTTGTGAATATTCATTGTTGAGTTTTGCTGAAAAAGGGATCATAAGCCTCATCATGGTATTAGATGACACATATATGTTGGTTGATTATCTCAAGTTAAATTGGTAAATTTCATATTTTTTGTAACTCTTTAATCAAGTGGCTTTAATAGAAAAAAAATGTTGTATACTTATGGAATTTTATGGAATTATACTGATTATGTTATTGTTGTAGTGAGTGTGTATATAGCCTCAGAACATTTGGCCATAATGAACCACTTAGTTTTTGGGTTCTTTATTTGTGCAGTGTGACATGTATTAGTAGGTTCTTAAAGGATTCCATGGAGTCTTTGCTGCTCCAAATTGTTGTCAAAGTGGTAATCCCTCGTATCTTTCTTGTTTATCATGTTAAATTGAAATGACAATGTCCTGCGCTTTAGTCTAAGTGCTAAGAGTATAATTTGTGACGTGTGGATTAGATTTATGTTACGTGTCTAAAATTTATCATAGGCAAAAGTCTGATAGTAGATATAGGGGCCAACTTATTTATTCATCGGAATTTCGAACACATAGGCTCTTAGGGATTATCACTCTCTTCATTAATTACCTCTAGTCTAAGTGTTAAGAGTATAACTTGTGATGTGTGGATTAGATTTACGTCACATGTCTAAAATTTATCATAGGTAAAAGTCTGATAGTAGATATAGGGGCCAACTTATTATCCATCGGAGTTTCGAACACATAGGCTCTTAGGGATTTTCACTCTCTTCATTAATTGCTATCTTAATGGGCAAAATTACTACCTTGCTAGGGAAAAGAAATCCTAGTTATAACAAAAGCATGGACTCTATAAAGAGATTTATTATAAGTAGAGTAAGTAAATAGTTCAAATTTCATCTAGACTATCATCTTTTTCCGCGTTTTATACCTTAACTATTTATGATTCCTTTTACACATTTAAACTATTACTCTCTTGTGGAGAATCTTAGTAGCTTAGTTGGTTGGTTATTTGATGTGAGGGTTCAATTTCCCACATTGTAATCCTTCCCTATTTCTCCTTCCCCTACCCCCATATTTTTAAAAAAAAACTATCACTCCCTTTGTAATAAAACACGTCTTAGCTTGATGCTGAGTTGACCAAATATTATTTTCACTCAAAAACATACGCATATTGGCTAACTCAACATTGTTGTGTGTTTTAATATAATGGAAGTGATAGTATGTATAGGTAAATAACAATGAATAGTTGAACTATATATACAACTTATGAAAATATGAGTTTATATATGTTTTTGACCATTAATTTTTTAAAATAATTATATTACCTTGACTTTACTTGTAAAAGTTTCATGTGTTTATTCCATTGCATCCAGAATAGTATGTTATTTTTTATTTCCTATAAGAAAAGAATCTATTATATAGAAAGAAAGATGTGATTTGTGGGAGAGCACAATCTTTAAAGTGCATATAAGAATCACTTGACAATGTGAAATGCACTTACCTAATATGTAATATTATAAGTTATATATCAAAGCACATTTGAAGTTACTTTCTTCTTGTGACCAACAACGAAAAATCTTATTGAATATCAAAAATTTGTATTTGCATCATATGGTTCGAATTCGAGACATTGCGTGACTCATATATTATACATTGCACTTCTATCACTAGGCTAAAATCCGGACAAAGTAATGTGTCATTTACATTAATTGTCATGACGAAGTCAAGAACTAATTAAGGTATATATTCTCTTATTATATAAGAGGGAGTTTGTGCTGAAGCAGATACGTTTCCGTCCACTTAATTGTATGCTTATGCTAAATGAGTGGACCAATTGAATATTAGTATAACTTTTAATTAATGTTGCTTTAGTAACGATGGAAAAAGTCAGATGCCATTGCCATATAATAAATCATAAAGCTTCGCAATAAAGCACTTCAATGTGAAAAGCATGGTGTTGTTTGCCCCTTGACAAGAATTAAAGAAGGAAGAAAATAATATAACTTTTGGTTAATCAAAAAAGAAGAATAATAATATAACTTTTTAATAAGGTGTAGACACACAATACACACAAGAATGACCGAGTTGGTTGAGGGGATCTCCCAAATTTGGATTTTCAGGTTCGAAATTCTTTGCATGCCTTTTTGATCGAGTTTGTCGCATAGAATTTGTTTAGTACAATAAACTTTTCTTATGTGATTTATAGAATACTATTCTAGAACGAAGTTTATACTATACAGTTAAAAAATTATGATTATGAATTCTCTTATATTAAAAAAGGAAGAAGGTATATAGATACAATTACAGAGATGGAAGAAGAGGAAGGAATAATATAATGCATCAAAATAATCAATTTTCCGGCGTGAAATGAAAGCTATCGGTTAACATTTAAATATGGCAAGAAGCAATATATGCCATGATACTTTCTTAAAATAAATAAATAAGGGGATATTACACGATTAAGTAAACATATACTAGTTAATTAGTCAGCATAACTATAGTCTTAGTTAATTACTACTCGTGACTAACATTTAGTGATAATTATGTGAGATGAGGTTTCGAGTTTGTATAATTCGAAATTTGTATAATATAAGTTATATAACTTTTGTATAATGTAATTTTGTATAATATAATTTGTATAACGGTTTAAAGTTTAGACGTTTGTGTTTGTATAAATTCGTTTTTTTGAGTTTATACAAATACAACTCAATTATACAAACGAGACAGCTTAAACTGTTGCTACAACCCATATAAATATGCAAACTATAGCTATGTAGCATAATTAAGTTTATTATAATGGCTATTTGTGAAAATTTATCTAAATAATACAAAGGTATGTACTATTTGAAATAGCTAAAGTTTAATATTTATAATTATGTCTGATAGCAAATCATATTGTATTAGACTTTGCCATTAATAGAGCTCTATTTGAGAATATGCATACAAGATACAACATCCTCTATAATTACAGTGATTTAGTCCCTTATCTCATAAAATAGCGTGATAGGTTTACTATATATGCCTAGTTTTTTCGAGAAAAAAATGTTCTATGATTTTCTTATAAGCTATAATGTTAGGGTTACAATTTCCACTTACCTATACCAATTTATGGATTATCAGCTATTTCACACTAATATAGGTATCGAATATTGAATAATATTTACTAGAGATTTTTCTTATAAGCTATAATGTTAGAGTTACAATTTCCACTCACCTATACCAATTTATGAGTTATCAACCATTTCACACCAATATAGGTATCGAGTATTGAATAATATTCACTAGAGATTGGATAAATGAAAAAAAAAATCTAATAATTTTACCTTTACTAAAACTTGAGACCAACCAACCTCATTGATCATTAAGCGATACCTTAAATATGAAAAAAAAAAAACATCTTTACCCCTCGTTTTTTAAATTAAGGATAAAAATCACCATTAAGTTAGAACTCTGTTAAAAATAAACTACACTTTATTCTAACAACATAACTAATATTTATACCAAGATACTAATTGTTAAATTTTGAATAATACAAAAAATAATAATTCAACCTTATTCCCAAAATAATTACAACAACATCACATATCCAATATAATATCACAAGTATGGTATGGAGATAATAAAGTGTATAAGCAAATCTTATTCCTATCTCAAAAGGTAAAAAATACAATTTGAGATTGTTTTCCGTAAGACCCCCAAACTCAAGGAAAAACACGAATTCGAAAAAAATTTATCCTTATTCTCAAAAAAGTTGTAACTAATATTTTTTTTTATAATAGAGAATATTGGATAATTTAAATGAAAAAAAAATAAAATAAAAAAATAAAAAATTGGGTGGTTTTCATAATTCTAATTTTTGTTCCCTCAAAATTTGATTCTTATTTGCTTATTAATATTTTAACCCAATATTTGCCCTCCAAGTGCAGCCAGCAAGTGATGCGCTTTTGTTCTTCCCTCACAAAGTTTCACTCGAAGAGTTCTTCGCAAATAGGTCCGATCTCTTTCTCTCGCTAATTCTCCTTTTTACAACTGTATTTATGGAAGAACCATAAAACCTATTTATTTTTTTGCATTTTTTTTGGTTAATTATCGTTGTGTAAATTGTTGGTTTCTGTTCTGTTTATTGAGATTCAGTTTTTGTTTTGTATTACGGTGCTTATAGTTTGTCTAATTTAGGGTTTATGAACTATTTTAGCTTTTAATTGAACTCTCTTTTGGACTTTTTCATTGTAATAAGGTCTGGTCTACTGGTCAATGAAGTGCTTTGAGAATTACAGGTCTTATTTCAAATCCCTGTAGAGATAAAAAAAAAACTAGGTGATTTCTTTCCAAATTGTTTTAGTGATAGAGTTACCTAATACGAGTTGCTGGTGGGAGGTGTTAGGTATCTCGTGGAATTAGTTGAGCTGTGTGCAAGCTTGTTCGAACATAATTTTTATCAAAAAAAGAAAGAAAAAACAAATAAATGCATTTGTGTCCTTGTGTGTACAAATTGGAACTCTTCAATTCGTATTTGTATTGGAGGTTTTGCTTATTAACAGTAGTTATATGGTTACAATTAGACTTATAGATAGTGTAAATGTAAGTGGTTAATTTTTTTGGTCTGATACTCTAATTTTTTGTTTTTCAAATTGGAATTTGTCAGTTCTTCTTTGTATTTGGAGCTTTGCTTCTTAATACTTTTATGTGATTTAATAATTATATATGAGCACAACTAGCCTTAGTTATCGTTGTGTAAATTGTTGTTTTGTGTTCTATTTCGCAAGATTCAGTTTTTGTTCTGTATTACGGTGCTTAAAGTTCATTTAATTAGGGTTTATGAACTATTTTAGCTTTTAATTGAACTCCCTTTTGGACTTTTCCATTGTAATAAGATGCATTTGTGTCCTTGTGTGTAGTGTACAAATTGGAAAGGCTTGCTTATTAATAGTAGTTATATGATTAGAATTAGCAAGCCGAGGAACAAACTCTCTATCTCTACAAGGTAGGGGTAAGGTCCGCTTACATCCTACCCTCCCCAAACCCCATCTATGGGAATACACTGGGTATGTTGTTTTTGATTCTATGATCACAATTAGCCTTATAGATAAGTGTAAATGTAAATGATTTTTTTTGGTCTGATACTCCATTTGTTGTTGTTCAAATTTTAATTTGTCTGTTCTTATTTGTATTTGGAAACTTTGCTTATTTATGATTACAAGTAGCCTTATAGAGAGTTTGAATGTAGATGATTTTAATTATATTGTCTGGTACTCTTTTTGTTTTCTTTGTTGAATTCATCAACTTTCTAACTGTTTTTTTTAAGCTTTTTATGGTTTATTTATATTCAGGTGATTTTGGGCATTCATTTGGGGGGGAGGGGGGGGGGGGG
>JAJONR010010409.1:0-29812 GCA_029582245.1 Solanum etuberosum
GCAAGTAAAATGGGTTATCAGTTTATCTAATATAAAAGTTAGACAGTCCGATACCAAACCGAAAACTCATTATTTATAAAAATTCTAATCCACTCCCAAAGTGTTCACTGATAACAATAATCCAATAATACCTTTTTAGTTTGGGTTATCGGTTATTGTTCAGTTTCGAACACACCTAATTGCTAATGCTATAGAGGTCATGATAGACTTTTTGAGTTCATTGCACATTCCTCAGTGGTGGACCTGTAAATATTTTTAAACATCTTCTAGTTGCAGACTTTTTAATACATATATCTTTTAAAGATAAGAAAATATGTAAGTTACCAATTTCAAAAAAAAAAAAAAAGATAAGAAAATATGTGCCTAATTATGATTTCACCCTAGCTTTGTTTTGTATCAGATTTATTGTATCAGTCTCAAATTTCTCAATGACCATATCCCATACGATTCCACAACCATGCCCATGTCTTGTCAACACGGGTGTGGTACCAAAAGTGAAGAGTCCACACAACTTAGATTTCCACAGCCATTTCTGCAATAGGCTCTTATTATGAAGTCTTATATTTTTAACCCCCATACTTCCTCTTGTGTTGCCTTACCATCATACAGAAATTTACTCCTTAGGGGTCGTTTGGTTTGAAGACAAGTTATGCTAGGATAAGTTATTCTAGGATTGAGATAAGGTATGCTAGAATAATTTCTTATTGCTTGTTTGGTTTTTCATTAAAAAAATAATATGCATTGCATAATTTCTAAGAATAAGTTGTTTGTTTACAAAAATACTCTTCACCTTATTTAGTTTTTTAATATTTACTTTGCAAGCTTCAGTTATTCAAGCTCAAAAATAAAATTCTCATCTTATTTAGCTTAAATATTTTTGTGTGTGCATTCCAATGATTGTGCCGTGTGTTTTTAAAAAATAAAACGTTCATCTTATTTGGCTTAAAAATTAAACTTTCATCTTAGTTTAGCTAAAAAAAATAAAACTTTCATCCTAAGTTTGTTAAAAGTAAAAGAGATTTTATTGTTAACGTCACTTCATTTAAGCACATATCACTCCTACATTGAAAATATTAATGTTATCTTCATTTTAATTGATATATAAAATACGAAGTCTCAAGTGACTAAAAGACTATCTATCTATCTATCTATCTATATATATATATATATATATATATATACTACCTTATAAACAGGAACTCCCTAACTCAAAAGTTAAATTATGAAAATACCCTTATAAACCCAAACACCCTACTTTTAACAAGTTAAATTACGCATACCCTTATAAACTTAAAACACCCTACTTTTAATTATAATTTTAAAAATACGCTGGCCAACAACTCCAAACCCAAAAAGCACATTGCTTAGCAAAAACATTCAAACTTTTTTACAATCCTCCAAAAAGATGCCAACATTTCAAGCATGTTTTGAATAAACATGTTTCTAGCACTGCTTCTGCAAAGAGAATGCATCATACACGGATTTTGAAGGAAACACAAAAAAGTAATTGGTCCTTAGATTCCTTCTTTGCTATCCTTTTTAACGTTTTTTTCCCTTCAAATTTAGTCCTCTCTAAATTCTGATCTTTTAATTTCAAATTTAGCATTTTAAACCTTTGTTCTCCGTACGGAATATTCTCAAATTAGTTGATTTTGAAGTTTAGGCATTTAAATTTTTTTTTTAGGTAAAAGCAAAATAAATGCATAAATGAGATACATGGAAGAAGCCGATGAGGTTTCATATCTTGAAAAAATATCCTTCGCCAGACATTATAGGGTAAAATATCCTATGCGGGAAAGTATTTACCCTTGTAATTGCACTTTAGGTAACCCCAAATTTAATTTGATATTTTAATCATATACTTTAATTAATCATCTCTTATTTAAATTTATTATGTGTCTCATACATACTTAGTTTACCACAGGCATGACCTTATGAGATTATGGAGGACATAAATTAGTACAGAAAGTAATTAGTTAGATAGTGATGTGTTGTCTCACTTATTCTTATGTACTAATTAATCATAGTATTACTCATGCAGTTTTGTTTTTCTTTGAGTTTGATTATTATCTATTTTTTTTGTACTTCGATTATTGTTTATCATGTTATTCTATTGTTGATTTGTCAGGTTGTGAAAATTATTTTCCCAGGTGTTTTTCATTTTCGTTATTTCTTTTTCTATACTGCTTTTGCATGTTTGTTTCTTGAACTGAAGGTTTATCGAAAACAATCTCTCTACCTCCTAGGTAGGTATAAGGTTGGCGTACATTTTATCCTCCCTAGACCTATTTTATGGGATTACAATGAATATATATATACATATTTAGTTATTTTCTCAAGTGGTTTTCCAGCCTTATTCCCTCAAGTACATGCTCCTAATTCTTTTAATGCATGTTGGATGTTTTCTTCACTCATATATATATTTTTTTATATTTTGATATCTAATTTTATTATTGTACTTCAAATTTTGACCCATGGCAAAGATCAAGGCAAAGATAAAAAAAAAATACTTCTGTTTGACCAGGCTGTCATTGATCTAACTACATTGAATCATGCAAGTGATACATATTTATGTATACTCCAAATATGTGCAAAGTTTTCTTTTATGAATGCAAAACTACATTTTAATTTCCTTCTTCTACTTCTTTTTAGACTCCCCCCCCCCCGACAAAGAGTCATCATTGAAGGCTACTATGCATCCCTATTCATAGTTATGTGAATGATCGTGACTACTCTTCAAATCCTATCCAGCCTGATTAAATGTCACTGAAACAAAGTGATCCAATTATGCCTTTACTATCTAATTTACTAAAAAGAATAAAAATGAGTTATTCAGTGATATAATGAAATGTCTCTCTTTAATTTGAATAATAAAAATGTGTATCTTAGCTTAAGGTATAATTGACAACGACAGTCATGTCAAGACACAATAATCAACACGGAAAATTCAAAATATTATCGGCTATATCCTTTCATGTATACTTTAAATGAACATTATATACCAATATGTCTAAAGAATCATGTCCAACGCACGTGCCATGAATCTAGTTTAATTAAAAATATGTAATTCAGCAGTGGTGTTAACTACAATGAATAATCTATCTATCTATATCTATATCTTCTATACTACCTTAAAAGCATGACGTCCCTAACTTGAATGTTAAATTACTATAATAACCCCAACTTTAAACATACAACTTAGTATATCTTATATATTTTATATTATATTATAGTATAGTATACTATATTATATTATATTATATTATATTATATTTATTTATTTAAATTATATTATATTAAAAACAGACATCTTTTCACATTGAAGGGTTGTCACTTTTCCGGAGGATTGTGACTTTTCCAAAGAGTTGCGACTTTTTCGAAGGGTTGTGACTTTTCCAAAGAGTTGTGACTTTTCCGATGAGTAGTGATCTTTCCAAAGGGTTGTGACTTCTTTGAAAGGTTATGACTTTTCTGATAAGGTACAATAAATAGCTTTTTGTACTACCTTTGTTGGCTATAAATAGAGGGTTTCTTCACACTTTTAAACTACAAATTTTCTAACTTTTCTATATCTATTCTTCTAATCAAAACACGCAATTTAGTATATCTTCTATAGTTTATATTATATTTATTTATTTATATTTAAAACACTCAATTTGATATATCTTCTATAATTTATATTATAATTATTTATTTATATTTATATTATATTATATTATATGAAAAACACACATATTTACACGTACCTTTTCATACTATCCTTTGTTGGCAATAAATAGATTGTGACTTTTTCAAAGAGTTGTGATTTTTCTGAAGGGTTCTTATATTTCTAAAACACCCAATTTAGTATATCTTCTATACATTATATTATATTATATTTATTTATTTATATTATATATATTAAAAGAGAACACCTTTTCATATTTAAGAGTTGTGACTTTTTCGATGAGTTGTGACATTTTAGAAGAGTTGTGATTTTTTCAAAGAGTTGTGACCTTACCAAATTATTGAGACTTTTTTGAAAGGTTGGTACCTTTTCATACTATTCTTCTTCTTTTTAAAACACCCACTTTAGTATATTTTCTATATTTTATCATATTAAAAGCATACACCTTTTCACATTGAAGGGTTGTGCATTTTTCGAAAGGTTGTGACTATTCTGAAGGATTGTGACTTTTCCAACGAGTTGTGACTTTTCTAATGAGTTGTGACATTTCCGAATGGTTGTGACTTTTTTGAAAGATTGAGACTCTTTTGATAATGCACAATAAGTACTTTTTCATACTACCCTTTGTTTGCTATAAATAGAGGGATTTCCTCAGATTTTAAAACTACGAATTTTCTATTCTTCTTTTTCTTTAAACACCCAATTTAGTATATCTTCTATATTTCATATTATGTTTATTTACTTATATTATATTATTATATAAAAAGCAGAAACTTTTTCATATTGAACCATTGTGATTTTATCGAAGGGTTGTAACTTCTTCGATGAGTTGTGACATTTTCAAAGATTTTTTAATTTTCTGATGAGACACAATAAGCACATTTTCATACTACCCTTTGGTTGCTATAAATGGAGGGGTTTCCTCACATTTTTAAACCATGAATTTTCTAAGTTTTCTATTTTTCTCTACTTAAAAAACTCCAGTGTGATTTGAAGTCGTGGGAGTTCAAAGTTTAGTGAAATTTTAACACCCCCTAACTTGAATGTTAACTTACTTTAATAGTTCAACTAAAAATACTCGATTTAGTTTATCTTCTATATTTTATACTTATATTATATTAAAAACATGAACTCCAACAATACAATAATAAGTAAGCAAAGAATATAGGGATGGAGGAGAAGGTATATTTAAGAGGTGAAATTAAGAGATTTTAAGTGTATTTTTTTTTTCATTTACATATCACAGTTAATTTTAAAATGAGAAAAAAGCCAAAACAGAGGAGAAAAAAGATGCACACCACCTTATCTATATTTAGCTTTGTATTACAAATAGATATAGATGCTTTTGGATATTCATATTACAACTTTCAGTATGCACGCAGTTAGTAATCATAAGAAAGTTTACATCCATTATTCATAGGAACTTATACTTTATTTATTCCATTTATAATCCTTTACTAAAATTTTTGGTTTAATAATATTGATATTATCTTAAAAATAGTGTACTTCATTGGCATTCATGTGTAACGCATGTGCATCGATACTAGTATATTCATAAATATAAATTATATTTATAGTGTAATTTTTTAATGAAAAAATATATTATCATAAAAATAAAAATAACGAATAGTGAATGTTGTGAAAGATATTAAAATCATATTAAAAATTATGTGAAATTGTGAATATACATGGATGTAAAAGTGATGTATAAAAGAGGGTACTTTTGTAATTGTACATATTTTATCATAGGATGCGTTATCCCGGTTTTACTATTCCACCACAGGGAGATAACTCATCCCAGTACTAATTATTAATCTTGGAATAAGTTATCCCAGACTTTGTAACCAAACAAAGAATTAACGGGTACTAAAAACATATCCTAGGATTATCTTCCCTTATCCATCATGCCAAACGACCCCTTATAGTATTCAATATCTTCTCCACATCTAGAATGAAGACATCAAACAGATTGGAATTTCATCCAACACAATTGCTTAGCAAGGTAAGTGTACCTCTAAAAGACAGATACTATTTTGTCTCTGGAGTCTGTTTTATTAGTACACATCTATCCCATACCCCTGCCAAATCCTTTGTTCTTTTGTCTTGGCTCCTAAAAAAAGCCCCAAACATATTGTAGATCACTGCTCCACTTCACATCCCAATACGTCAGTTAAATCCTCTATATAACGGTCAGCATTAATACTAAACAAACTACTCTTAACTGGATTCACCCTTAAACTTGCCACTGCTTCAAACACTAGTAAAACCCCTCTCAAATATAGGAATTGTTCTTCTCTGTTTCACAAATTAGGAGAGTATCATCAACATACAAAATGGGAGAAATCACTTAATCTACACCACCACCCCCTTCTTCCTACCCACAACTCCCTAATTCAGCGCAATTGCTCTGCTTTCTTTAGCATACTACTAATTGTTCTCGTAATCAGAACAAATAAATAAATATGGAGACAACACATTCCCTTGCCTTATCCCTCTTGAAAGATTTAAGAAAACCTTGAGGACTTCCATTGATAAGCATTGGAAAAATCTTACTGTAGATATGCAATACTCAAATCCATTTCAGCCATTTTTCTCCAAAATTCATCTATCTCATGATGTCCAATTTACATGATCATATGCCTTCTCACGGTCTAGCTTGCGAAGAGTTCCGACTTTTTATTCCTAACCAAGTATTCAATACACTCATTTGCAACCATAGAAGCATCAACTCTTTTGTCTCTCCCTTATGAAACCATTATGATTATCAAAAATTAAGACTCCCTATCACCCTTACAACTTTTGCAAAAAAGGATATAAATGTAAGTGTATCCTTGTAAAGAAAAGGAAGAACGACGGATACGATGTGAAGAGGAAGTTAGGAATTTTGTTTTGGAGAAGATATTTTGACAATTCAAATAAAATAATAAAATTCCTTGTCAAACCAAAAGTTCTTATAAGCTGAAACGTTATAGGTTGGGGTAACCATCTTATGACTTTTGATTGATTTTCACTTATAAGCACTTTGGTATTTACAAATGTGTAAATAAGTTAAAAAGTGCTTATAAGCCAAATTGACTAGCTTATAAGCTTAGTCAAACACCTTCATAGTCCTCCCAGGTAATGATGAGAGGGAATCACCAAATTGAAACCTTACTTCTTTTAGCACTTTCAGACCAAGGATCTTGGTCAATTGAGGTACCCATTATAGTTATTTGAGTCATCATCGTCTATCGTCTCCCCATTATGCCTTTGTATCATTTTTTCCTCTGTGTCTATCTCTAAGACTGTAGGTGAAATGTCATCTCATCCTGCATTGTGTTAGGCTATGATCAAAGAGATGTCTGCTTTAAATGCTAGTGGTACTTGGGAGCTTGTTCCGCTACCTCTAGTAAAATCTGGACTCTAGAGTTGGTTGTCGATGGGTTTATAGTGTCAAAGTTAGTCCAAATAGTCAAATGATCAACTTAAGGTCCGTCTTGTTGCCAAAGGTTATACTCAGATATTTGGGCTTTAATTACAGTGGTACATTCTACCCCGTGACTAAAATAGCATTTGTTCATCTTATTCTATCTATGGTGGTTTTTCATTGACCTCGTTATCAGTTGGACATTAAGAACGTTTTTTCTACACAGTGTTCTTGAGGATGAAGTATATATGGAGCAATCATCTAATTCTGTTGCTCAGAGGGACCTAGTGATCTTGTATGTCGGTTCCATAGGTCCTTATATGGTTTGAAACTCTCCTCGAGCATTATTTTGCAAGTTCAACACGATTGTTCAGGAGTTTGGTAGGACTAGCGGTGAGGCAAATTTTTTTGTATTCTATTGGCATACAACTCCAAATTTGTCCATGTTTGGTAGTTTATGTTGATGATATAGTCATCATGGGAAATGATCAAGATGGTATAATTAACTTTGAACAACATCTCTTTCGGGATTTCCGGACAAAGGACTTGGGCCGATTTAAGTATGCCCAAGACGTTCATGAGGAATCATGTACCCGTTGACCCATATGTACTCCTATGGACCTGGATGTTAAACTTTTTCCATAACAAGGGGAGCCAATTAGTGATCCTAGAACGTATAGGCGGCTCCCAAGAGAGGAAATTCCCCATATTTACTTAAGGAGATCCCTTAAATAATTCAAACAATTTTGATCACAAATCTCTTTCAACGGATAGTGGTAGAGGGTCTCCGTTGGAATAGTATTTTAACTGAATGAATGCTTAGATATGACAACCTTTGTTGACATAATCTATTATTCTTTTATTTTGATAAGGCGTTGAAATAGTCTATTATACATATATCTTCACCAATATAAGCATTTTAGATGTTTTTGCGTAACACATGCATGATTTTGTCAAAATAGCACACCCAAAGTGTCTACTTATGCAAACCCAAAGTTAAAGGACACAGATTGAAATTTTTGAAGATTGCAGTAATGGAAAATTTGTTTAAACTCAAAATAATAATAGTATATAACTATATATACAAAATAGGACATATGAGAATTTATAAAACAAGTTCATATCTCCAGATGCTTGAGAAAACTTGTCACCAAGAACATGTCTCCCATTTGAAGGAAAACAAAAGATTCAACATGGTGCTTAAACGGTGTCCAACATAAACAATACATCTTCCGGAACCATAAAAAAATTACTTAACCTTCTTCTTCTCAAGCTTTTTCTTATACTTTGAGTTCAAAATAAATTTTACTACTGTTTAGGAAATCCTCCTCCCTTGGTATACATAAATCTGAAATTTGTACCGAGCAGGATCCAAATATAGACAAACTTTCTATTTTCCAACTTGGATAACAGTATTGGATAAGACAGGATCTTAGTAAATCCAGATTAAGGGCATGTTTAGATAAGTCATGGGCTTATAGATTATGGTTTATAAGCCGTAAGTCATAAGTTAGGAATTCTAACTTACGACTTTTGGCTTATTTTCGTTATTTTGGCTTAAAAACAAGTGGTTAAAAACACTTTTTCATTTTACTCAAACACTACAAAAGTGCTTAAAAGATATCTTGGCTTAAAAGCACCTAAAATAAGCCAATCCATACAGGCTCTAAGCAATGGCACAGAGCACCTATGCTGTCTGAAATCCAGAGTTTAAAATTTACTTAGAGAATCCCATTCTAGATGAAATGCAGAACAACCATTCTAGCTGAGCTGCAGAGGAAACATTTCAATTTCACTTGGATAATAGTTCTAATTGACTGGCTTTCTTGAATTGACTCCTACACTTTTTGACTGAAATTTAATAAATAGGAAATAAGAAATATAGAAGTAGTAAATAAACACCAAAAATAAACCAGCAAGCATAGGGATATGAACCTAGTCAATGTACAGAATTTTATGCTTACTGGCTGAGAAGTTTGAAGACTAATGGTTCCTTCAAAGTCTGTAGTTGTGTCCACGGGTCGAGTTGGATAATTCACAACTTTTTCTCCAGGTTGTGGTGGTACAAGTGCACTGTCACAATTAAGCAGTTTTAATGATTAACAGAAATAACTAGCTTAATAAAGACAAAGTAGTCTCCCTGAAATGAAGGAAAGATGAAGCATCTATAAGTGCAGCTCCACATTTCAATAACTATAGAAAAACCAACACGTTACCATGCAAAAGTGTTTTCTCATAATGATGGTCGACAAGAATACAAGGGATGAATGTTGAATTACATAAAGTCAAACATCTTCCACATAGGGTCAAATGGGTTTAAAATAACATGAACGATCCCACTCATTATTTTATAGTCATAGTTCTACATTAGATGCTTGGATTCAGTATTAGAACCTGGGTTGCGAAGCCATTTTCACACTCAAATTGGTATTCAAATCCATGCATGTATCCAAAATTGGGTTATAGATATCAAAAACATAAAAGTAAACAAATTCTCACATTGGTTTTAAAAAAGTATCCAAAAAGGTTTATAAAGGTTTTGGGAAATCATCCATTGTCTTAAGGACTCGGACAGGATGTTCACATTCATCTGTTAGGTTATATAAAGTCCCAAATCGGGCATATACAACCATCGGACCTCTAAAGATTTTGAGCCAACTGAAAAACTTTGGTAAGAGTTTTGAGTTGAATGCTCAACTTTTTTCAAAGTTGTAATACCAGATCGAGCTACACAATTCTTTCTTCTTTTTCTTTTTGATAAGTAAATGGAAATTTTATTAAAAGATTCAGTACCAAGATTAATACTAAAGCAAGTACAAGATCTGAAAAGATTGGAATACTCTAGGGTGCAAGGGATTCCAAAAACTCTTACAGAACAACAGGGATTTTTTGCCAAGTGGGAAATTTAAAACAGTATCGCAGACAAAATCAGCACTACAACAAACTTAAAGACTTTGGATACATCTGTTTTCACTAAGTAACTATTTTCCTCTTTCCCGTCAAAGCATCTTTGGTTTCTCTCTAGCCAAGTACTCCACATTAAGAAAAAGGAACAGTCTTCCACAACTTTCTATGCTTATTTCCTTTCTTTCTTTCTTTTTTTTTGAAACTGGTAAGATTGTATTCTTCAGCATTATGGGCATGCTGGTCACCACCAAAAAGTGTTAGTTACAAGCTTCCTATCAAATCTACAATCTGGTCTGTATCTACTATACACAACTTCCTATGCTTATTTCCTATCTTCTAACTTTGCCAGGTTCAAAGAACTTCTTTGATACTTGCGGGCATAACCCACTGAACATCAAATATATTGAGAAGCATAAACAAGACCTGCTACACAAATCTACAATTTAACAAGTGGTACACTGATTCACCATCATCTTTGCATAAGTAGTGTATGCCACATAGACTGTAACCTGCTTTTTTTTTTTGAAACAGGTAACAACTTTGTATTATAAGCCAGTACTTGGGAGGGAGGTACCGGAAACCCCCTTCAGAGAAGAAAGTGTAGAAGAGAAAACAACAAAAACAAAAAGAAACACAACACAATCCTAGAATGAATCCAAAACATCTAGGATTTGTCAGTGTCTACAGGATATGACTCTGTACACCAAAAACAAAATAGCAAAACACAGTTGAGCTTGATCTTCTGTATAGTGCTACTTCATCTCTCAAAACATCTAGCATTCCTTTCTTTCTAAATGGTCTACCAAATACAGGTTGGTATGATCCTCCAGTTTCTTCTGCTCTTAGCCCCAGTCCCTGCCTCCTCCCAGCCAAAAAGAGTGTCAACAGTCTTACTAGGCATTGTCCGAGAGATGCCCCTGTGATTGAGAAAAATCCTCCATAGCTGGCCTGTGACCTTTCAATGTAAAAGTAAGTGTCTTACAGTTTAAGCTTCAGTCCAACATAGACAACAGTTCAAGGCTAAGGAAATGCCTCTCTTCATCAAGTTCTCATGCTTTAGCACAGATTCCTTAGCTAACAACCAAGTAAAGCAAGCAACCTTATGAGATTGTAACCTCCTTTCGAAGCTTGTATTGCATCAAACAAGCCTCGTGCAATGCCTCCCATCTGAAGCAAGCAACTTTGGTCGTAGCCTTCAATTTCCAGAGCATTTTCCATGGCCAATTGTTCCCAACGCTAGAGAATTCAGGTCTTTCCTGAACAGTGTCTGATAGCTTGATTTAACAGAGAATTTAATGTTCCTGCAGCCCTTCCACACACAGGAATCACTTGGTGAGCTTACCAGGGAGATGTTTCCAACAATTTCTAGTAAATTTCTCCTTTTAAGCCTCCAGGCCATTAAAATTTCTTATAAGCAGAAATGTCCAGTCGTTGTCATACCAACAATCAGCAATAACGCAATCTCTACAGCCTATGCTGTACAGATCAGGAAAGGAGGCAGCCAGCAAAGCATATTATCCCCAAGACATTTTTCATTCCAGAATTTAATTATCCTTCCATTCCCAATTACCAGCTTGGTATGTTCTTGGAATTTATCTCACAGGCTATTTATATGCTTCCAGAAGGCTGATCCATGGGGTGTACTTATAAAAACAGAATTCCCATAATCCAGACACACGTATTTTAGCTTGATACATCTTTCCAATGCTCCTTGTTGTAATCACTCCACCTCCACAGCCATTTGCACAAAAGGATCTTATTTTGTAGCCCTAAATCTCCAAAACCCATTCCTCTGTTTTCCTTGCATAGTAATACTTTCTCCCACCTGATCAAATGTTTTTTTCTTGACATCTTGGTTCCCTTCCTATAAAAACTTCTTAATTTGTCCAGCTGAGCTTCCATTCTACCTGGAATGGCAACCAATGACATTAAATAGATTGGTATGTCATCAAGAACATTATTCAACAATGTCATTCAACCACCGAGTGATAGATACTGTTTTTCCAGGTACAAAGTTTTCTCCTCACACTTATCTGTGTCTACCTTCCATATGCTATGATCTTTGTACCTTGCCTCAAGACATAAACCAAGATACATAGTGGAGAATTTTTCAACATTGCATCCCATTGCCTCAGCAAAATCTTGAACCAACTAATTTGCAGTTATCGATGTTGAGCCCCACATCATTTGTGTGGGATGGATACATGAACTTCTTATATGATCCTTCCCTCCTGAGCTAGCTTTTGAAGTTGAATTAGGCCCAAGGTTTATTTCTTTACAACCGAAAATGAACTACTTTTCTTCGGGTTTATATGAAGTCCAGACACAGACTCAAACTCAATTAAAAGCCCCTTCAAACAAAGGATTTGCTCTTTATCTACGTCACAAAAAGCCAGTGTGTCGTCAACGTACAAAATATGAGAGATTCACACTACCTCCAACATTGTCAGAAATCTTAAATCTCTTCAGCCAATTTAACTCCCCAAGTGTCTCTCCACAACCATAATAAAAAGGTGGGCTACAAAGAGTTGCCTTGTCTCAATCCTCTTTGGAATAGAAAAATCCAACATGAGAGTGATTGAAAACAATGGAAAATGTGACGGCCACGATGCAGAACCTCATCTAATCAATCCACCTATCACCAAACCCCATCTTATGCAATGTATATTATTATTATATAGAGAAGGCCATAGAAATGGTCGTAAGCCTTCTCCCAATCAAGTTTCAGTAGGGCCGTTCAAAACCTAACCATAACTGATAATCCACCACAAAATTAGCTTATTGGCTTATTGGCATTGGGTTATCGGATTAACTATTGGTGAACAAATTAAAATTTCATAATTAATGGTTTATCGATACGGGGGCGGATTACTCAATTTCACCGTTAACCCATTAAGAATCATCATATTTACATCTTTACCCCTAAATATATAAAGTATCTATTGTAAACCCAAAAACTAAAGCCCCATCCATTATTCTATTCACTTCTTAGCTTAGGAAATAATGAATGTATTTGTGTATATCTTAATATGTTGTATTTGTGCATACTTTATTTTGTTGTGTGATAAAAACGTGCCACCTAAACTTAAAGGTAAATTCTACATAGTGGTGGTTAGACTGTTCTTGTAATATGGCCAGTCAAGAACTCACATGTTCAAAAGATGCATGTTGCATAGATGAGGATGTGTTGAGATGGATGTGTGGGCATACTAGGAGCGACAATATTAGGAATGAGGTTATTCAGGAGAAAGTGGTTGTGACTCCTGTGGCGAACAAGACGAGGGAATTGAAACTAAGATGGTTGGGTATATGAAGAGGAGGTGCACTGACGCCCCAATGAGAAGGTGTGAGAAGCGAGTTGTAGGGGGCACGAGGAGGGTAGAGGTAGGTCGAAAAAGTATTAGGGAGAGGTAATTAGACATGACATAGCTTCATATTATTACCAAGGACATGACTTAAATAAGGAGTGGAGGTCGCGTATTAGGTTAGAAGTTAATAGGGATAGAGTGTTGTCTTGCCTTTGTTATCTATCGTCATATATTGTGTACGATGTTACAATTATCACACTATTTTGTTGTTGGTATTGTTCTTTTCTTGTAGGCACTACATTGCTTTTCGTATTTAATGTTATGTTTTCTTCATTGTTTTCTTCCTGTTACTTTAGTTTGATGCACTTGAGCCGAAGGTTTTTCGGAAACAACCTCTACTTCCACGAGGTAGTGGTAACGCCTGCGTACAACCTACCTCCCCAGACCCCATTTAGTGGGATTTCATTAGGTATGTTGTTTTTATTTTGTTGTACTGTTCTTTTACTTCTATCAAGGTGTTTTAAGTGAGTATTTCAAACTAACCTTCGCCACTACCTTGTTAGGTGTTGGATGATAATACTTAACGAATACTTGTTGATGTAGTCATACTACACTTGTTGCACTATGCGCAGATCAAATACTGATTCGTGCTCCAGCAAAACCTAGGAGTAAGTCGATATTGTCGTGTTGAGCTGCTTGATCCGATCCGCAGCACCTTGGAGTCTCTTCTATTTTTATATGTTGTTCATTATTCCAGATAGTACCACATTGTCAAGACACTTGTAATATTCCATTATCTTAGATACTCATAATTTATACCACCAGTCCCCATGAATTGGTAATGATTATTCGCACTATTTTTGTAATAGGGGTCACTGTAGGGGAAACGGAAACTATTGTATCTACTAAAGCAGCAATCTCCCTTCTATCCATCAACAATTAAATTTTCCAAATTTTCTCCCTAAGTTGCGGAACTAACAAGCCTATTAGAAAGTCAAATTAGCAACTTTACATGAATTTTAATTGTTTCCATATGATATGAACTGCATTAAGATTTATTCTTGTCTCCATTCATGATGTGAAATGGAAGTGCCTGGAAACCTTATTTTTTTGGTGTAAACAAAACTGTATAGAGGAAGTAGAGGAGTTGGTTGATTTTCTAGGTACTTTGTAAAGTTTAGATTTGAATCTCACTCCCCTGTAACATGTTTTTGGTGGTGGCCAGCAGTCCTAATGCTGAAGAATACAACAGTACTAATTCTCAAAAAAAAAAAAGATTTATTCTTGTCTCCTATCAATCATGTTGTGATTTGAAATACCTTTTGGGTTCATGTAATGGTTGGGTTAGGTGCCATCGCAGCATAGGAAAATTGGGTTGTGACAATGCGCTATCCATCACCGTTTTAATCCTCTCTGTAAGCACCTTGGAAAGAATTATAATATGCTGGCCCCCTAAACTAATGTGTCAGATCTCTGACATTTATTGCATTTGGTTTTTTGGGTACAATAGCAATGAAAGTAGCATTGGAACTTCTTTAACATACATCTCTCACATAGAAATAATGAAAAGAGTATTTAATCACATCTTCATTCACAACAGTCTAAGCAGTTTTCCAAAAACTGGCATAGCAACTTGGTACTTACATGTATGTACCTATTAAGTAGAAAATCAAAGACAAATGGCTACATAAGCGTACTGCCAGTTTTAAGCACAAAGCGTAGGAAAGTGCCAACGTCAAGAGCGGATAGAATATTCTCTTTGTTGGAATCAATGATCAAAAAGGTTATATATGTTTTAAATTTACAGCATGTGTAAATGGATATAAAAAGGTAGAACTTGTAAATCTCAATTTTCATAATACTTAAGTGTTCTAGCATATGATCTTATCAAACTAGCTTAATGAAGTTCCTATAGATCAATTGTTTGCCAAGAGACTGGAAAGCTGTGTACTTACTTGCGGCCAGGTAGAGGTTCCATCCGAAAGTACCTATAAACCAGAAAAAGTAGAAAGCTTTAACAATGATACTTGGGAAGCACCACCTATTATCACAAGATATCAAAAGAAACTCTAGGCCTCCACCTTCCTGGTTTAGAACCATATTGGAAATAGTAAAACCAATGCAAAAATAGGATTCCTCTATTTCATATTTTCATTTCAAGAAATTTCCAAGATCATGAAAAGTGTTCGGTATAAAAAGGAATAACCCCAGATAACTTCACTAGGCCAAACACTATGCCAACTTTCCCACTTCAAGGAGAAAATCTATTAGCAAGAGGCCTTGCTTGGCTGGAAGATCAGCTGAAAAAGTTTATGACATGGCAAATGCAATTAAATAGTGAAAATATGTTGACCAAATACGCTCAACAATTGATTAGTAGAGTAAGCCCAGTGCTTAAAGGATGGAAATAGGACATCAAAATTCAAAATGGTATATTTTGTTATCTGGGCAGGTGACAACAAAACAATAGAGAAGTAGTTAACTTTGTCTATTCTTTTGATCAGAGACGTATAAGATAATCAAGTAGTGAATATGTATGAACCATTTTACAAATTTATTTTGTGATGAAATATGTCCGTCATTTTCAGAACCATTTGTAAGCGAATAACGCAATAGAGCAAAAGAGTGTGTGGGTGTGAGGGTTGGGGTGGGGGGAATCGAGATGGAGATTTCATACTCATGCTCGAGAGCTTGTGTTGCTGTTATTCTTTTACGAGGATCATATCTGCATATTAGATGACGTTAAATATTATGTTAATCACAATTATATAGAAGCTTCTGGAATATAAGTAACATGTCAATAACAATTGGGAAACAAACATTAGGGCATAAAACCAAATAGTATTATAATTTAGTAAGGCATTTTAAAGAAAAAAAACAAAAAGAGAAGGTAGGTACTTCTATTGTGTATATCACCAAAAAAGTTCTCTAAGACAAGTATTTAGTATTTACAAATACAAAAGCTTCCGTATATAGCTATGTATGTAGTGTATTCACAAACGCAATCATATGGTGTATATCACTGACAATTAGATTTTAACACCAAAAAGATAAACAGTACAAGCATGTACATTTCTATAAGATAAAGAACTCATATTTTCTTCAAAACATCTTTCGTTTCTTTTTTCTTTTTTAAAAAAAAACAAATATATGGACGTTGAGGTGAGATTAAATGGAATTGGTTGTGCCCAAATGCAAATAATTCATATATCTAGGCTCGAGGTTACAGAAGAATGTTATGATAGAGTAAAAAAAATTTTAGACAAAATCAAAACAGGATGGTCGAAAATGCAAAAGTGCTACAAAAGTGTGGTGAAATAAAAGGATACTTATAACAAAATAAAAGAAAGTTCTATAGAATGGTTATAAGACTAGCAATATTACTCCCTCTGTCCCAATTAAATGTCTTACTTTCCTTTTTGGTTTGTCCCAAAAAGAAAGTCTCTTTCTAGATTTAGTAAGTTTTCCAATTCCAACCTCCCACATGACAAGTTCAAACCCACAAGATTAAAATGACTTCACACATCTTTAATTTAAGACCACAAGATTTAAGCAAATTAAAATTTGTGCCCAGACAAACTAAGACACTTAAATGAGGACGTAGAGAGAGTATATGAGAGTGAATGTTGGTGCAGCGGCCCTGAAAATTTCACAAGGTTTTAAGACTTTAAAGTGTGCTGATGAATATTAGAAATTACTTTTTGCATACAAAGGGGGATACGGTACTAGTACAATATCACTTCAATAACTCATGCGAGCAACTGGTCTATGTAAATGCGAAACCGGGTAGCATTATTTATGTGGAAATCTTGAGTTGGGTTGGAGCTAAAAGTATTATATATGCAGCTTAAAGTCAGTTTGGAACAGAGGGTGCAAATGTTCAAAAGATACATAATGATGAGTCTTGACATCACGTGCATGATAGCCCTAGAATGAGAAGATTTCAGATCATATGAAAATACTATTATGAATGGTCGCACATTCCAAAACGGGTTATTTGCATTGTTGTACATACGTATGTGCATAATGTTTAAATGATGATACTTTATCTTTGTAAAAGTAACCGCACTTAATACGTTTAAAATGACAATGCTAACTAAAATATAAGATGGTGCATGGGTCAGATAGAATGGTTATATTGGTTCGCTCGGTCCAAGTTATTACTTATATATAAAGTATAAAGTACATACAATAATTTATTACTTATATATATATTAGTAATTAATGTGATACACATGTGCAAAGCACGTACAATTGACTAGTTATGTGTAAGCGTGCCACCTCAAACAAAGATTAGCACCCCCTAGAAATTTAGCATGCATACCATCAACTAGCAGGCATATTGGCATATCATATTGAACGCATTAAAAAATTTATGTTACATTAACTAAGAAATAAGCACATACTCAAGCATCTTCGAAAGGAGGTCGTATGCAGGACTTTTGGGAGACATGTGCAGAACACTATAAAGTGCAGGATTGTCACTGCAACAGAAACAATAAAAATTTTAGATGACAACTCCAATTGCAAGCAAGGTAAGGATAGCAAGAGAATTCACTGCTAAAAGAAATTTTTAATACTAAAAATAGTATGAAAGAACCTACTACTTATGTCCTTGAATACGTTGCACATCAGATTGCCAATGCGGAAGGTTTACCAGTGTTGGCCATTTTTCTGGTGTGGGATGTCCTGACACAATATGAACTTAGCGCAGTGTTCAAATCAATGCAAAAGGAAAAAAAGAGAATATACAAAAATTCATGCTCACCGAGAACCTTAAATATCTTGTCCAGTTGGTCAAGCTACATTACGAGAATTGTGTATTAGATTACTAAAATAAGAAAATTACACGGTAAAAAGGAATTAAAGATATGTTATTGAACCTCCAAAAGGAAAAGCATATAACGCAATGCTAGAGAATATAAAAATATTAACCTGGAAAGGGTTTGGTGTGCCTTTCACTTCTTGCCCTTGAAATAGTGGCTTTAGAGTAAGAAGCTCAGCAAATATACAGCCAACGGCCCACATATCTACATAAACACAGTTTTTCCTCTTGGTTGAAAAAGAAGAAAGAAAATGTTTGCTTATTTAGAACAACAATTATCAAAGTTCAAAAACGCCAAAGGGTCATACCAACTGCACTTGTGTAGTGTTTTGCCCCAAGCAGTAACTCCGGCGCACGATACCAGATAGTGACTACAACCTGTCATTACTCAATGTACAACTTTTCAGAGTCACTGCAAAGCAGTGATGTCCAACAAAGAAAGTCAAACATGCACCTAAAGAGGAAGAAACGAATCAAGGAATCATCTTTCATGTATTTAACTTCCAGTCTTGCAGCTCAATCAGAAAAGCAATCCATATAAAAATCCAGGACTGTTGAGTTTGTTCAGAACAAAAGTATTAACACAGCAGAGTTGTAACAATCAGAAGTAATGTGATGCTGCTCAGATCTATTTTGCTCATTCTCAAACTCTTAAAATTATTCTCCCATTCGAACACTGCCCATATATATATTCACTTATGCATGTATTCCTAACATAGTCTATATGACTGATCTGTTATATATATTTAAAAGAACATGTGTGTCAGTGTAGAAGAATCGATGTCAGCTGGTGGATGAGGGTTGGGGGGCTGACTTCGCTTTTGTTGAATTGTACCCAAGAGATCTCTATTACTTTGATACAGATAAACAGGTATTATTTGAAGAGCCACATGTTTTTGCCTGTCCTTAAAATAGATCAAAGTAGCATACAAGCATCTGAGCCATTCACAAGGGCTCAAGCCAAAGCTCTGGACACTTGCAAATGCTTGTAATATAGTGATTAAAACATCATTATATTTGGTGGGTTGATTAACCAAAAAATTTGGAAGAAGAGTCGAAAACACTATCTGGATCGTCTCCACGTTTCGGAAGCCAGAGGCCACCAAACATCTCCAAAAAATGTGTTTCATCTCCCTGAAGAGCCCCACTATCTGGATTATCTCCATGAAGATCTCCAACTTTCTGAAGCTGGAGGCCACCAAACATCTCCACAAAAGGCAACCAGATCCACACTTTAAAGTTGAATCATCAGAGCTTAACAATTTTGGTATGTTTCCTTTTTAGGCCTAGTTGAGGACTTACCTAGTATAAATACTTTTTAACTAAGAGTAGAAAAAGAGCTTACCTCTTTGATGAATATTGAACCAGTGGGAATTGATAATCCTCATTGTTGCTTCAAGACTATTCAAGCGGGTTTTCAAGGGGATTACTGTTCTCTTGAGAATATCCAATAAAGCTTGGCTCTAATTGTAGCTTAATTAGGACAGTTGTACTTCCATGAATGTTCTATATTTTGCTTCCAGTTTAGTCTTATCTATATTCCATACTTGTTATCTTTAATTCTTGTCTTTCCTGTTTTAATTGACATTGATCCTCTACACTTTCATATAAGACTTGTATAGCAGGGTTTGCCCACAACATCAATAAATTATTACTCAATCGAAAAAAGAAAAAGAAAAAAGACTGGACTTTCAACAATCACATTTTTGGCTCCACCATTCATTGACCAGAAATAAAAGATAGGTGATTAATAAGTCTTTAATATACCAAGTGATGCTTTTGACAGTTCTAGTATCAGTTCTCTCTAAGTTGAAGGGGTTAAACATTTTCCATAAAGGCATTTATCTGTTTCATTCTGGGACCAACTTGTTTTGATTTCAAAAACGAAAACAGGATGTTACAAAAAAACCTGATCATTGGTTTCACCTAGAACAAAAAAGGCAAGTCAGGTATTTCTTATGGTTAATCTCCAACTACTGGGCTGTTTCTCAAATTTCTTAAGTTTCTCCTTGGCCCTTTGTTTGTTTGTTTGTGTGTGTGTGTGTGTGTGGCCGGGGGGGGGATGAAATTCTATTCAGAGATTAGTTAGGTTTAATCTCTTTCAAACATTAATTTATTAGGGCTTTGGTGATATTTTTCAACAAAAACTAACATAGCCAAATCAATCTTCCAAATCCAAATGGTTAAGAATATTAGATGATATTGTCTACCAATTAGGATTACTTAGAATTAAATAGATTGATTCTTGTAATCAAGTAGTCAGAATATTGCCTTTCCTTTTTAGCACTTGTACATTCACTATTTATACCCAATTGCTTGAGGGAATAATTATTCTGTGTTGTGTTCAATTCTCCCTTTCTTGTCTTATTTTCTCACACAAATATTCACAATTACTTTTTCAAAACAAAAAAAAAAAGATTAATTTCTAAAACCAAAACAATTTGAAATCCAAAAACCACCAAAAGAATAGCAGAATAAATACTATTGAAAATGGGGAGACTTATTGCTCCAATATCAAGCTGCCCCAGAGCAAAGTGGTGCACCAGCACCAATAAAGCTCTTTGACAGATTGGAAACCATAAATTGCAAAAGCTTTTGAAAGAGAAAGATAAGAGACAAGGGAACGATAACACAGTTGATATGGTGTAGCTTTTTCTGGATAACTACAGTATCCGGGCCAAACACACACCTCGACTAACCCACCAAGTATCTGCTACCTCCCACTAGCACAAGTACCAGATAACTAGATACTTGCTACCAACATAGCCTTTCCATCAAGGCTTATAGAATTGGGAACCACCAAATGTGGTTTTTTTTTTCCTGCTTAGATTTGAGCTTTGGTCTTCCATGGTCCATTCCAGCTCTATTGACCGCTAGACTACACCTTTGGGTGCCACTTAACAGAAATAGCTTAAGCTTTTATTTATAAGGTGTAACTACTTTACTGGGAAAGGGGAAGCATAAGCACCATCCACAGCAGCAATCACAAGCTAAACCAAAAAGAAGAGATGGAGAAGCTATAGTCGCAATAACAGGAGTAACTCACCCCATTCTCAGCTAATGGTTTCAATGGAGCTTGATAAATTCTTGCAAGGCCGAAATCAGCAATTTTAACAACTCCATGTTCTTCTCCCTCGCCCATTACCTGTAAAGGGAAATGAAGGATACAAAATTAGGGATGTTTTGATTACAAGAATGTCATATGGCCCAATGCTACTGTAAAAGAAAATGTAAAAGAAGAGAAATTAGGATAGACAGGCCAGAACCATACCAAGATATTTGATGGCTTTAGGTCTCGGTGTACAATCCAATTACTACAACGAAATGCAAAAGATAACACTAAGGCAAACAATCCAATTACTACAACGAAATGCAAAAGATAACACTAAGGCAATATAAGGATATAGTTATAAAAGTAACAAAGAAATTTAATAAACATGTCTTGCCTGTGAAGATAATTGAGACCATTAAGCAGCTGCCATAACAGAGACTTTACAGTGTACTGATTGATTGCCTGATTGACCTTGTCTCTATGGTGTCTGATAATTTCCTAATGTCAATGAAGGTTTCAAATGGACAATGGAGTTAGATGACAATTTCCCCCCACATAGATAATTAAGACATTAGGAGCAAAAGATACACGCATATTATTCAAGAAGCAAAGATAAGGAAATAATTAGCTTTATATTTGAATAGAAGAGTGAAATCCTCATTTTTTGCCATCAGGTTTTAATTAACTGGTGAAAGTAAGAGGTCATCCATTTCATTTATCTTAAAAGTTGGCAGGAAGTACCTAGACATGTGTGGCGTGTACAATACACCTAAACATTCTCGACATTTCGAACGAATAAGACAGATTTCTCTGAACATATGCAACAAAATAAAATTCAAGGATCATTTTATTTACTCAAGAAAAAATGTTGTTTTGGTCTAAAGCTGGACGTTAATTCCTCTTTGGTTTTACCATCAGAAATTAAATTACAGAGATAAGTTTAAATTGACTAACGAAATAAAGGGATAATTCACTATGTCAATCTTCAAAGTTCAGATAACGTACCTAGACATTACTTGCCTTTAGACTCATTAATGTCTTATAAGTATTAAGTTGAATGCTAATTGGGTTCACTAACAGGTAGGGGTCAGGTGTCATCGCGGCTTAGGCAAATTGGATCATGACAGAATGTGCGGGAATAAATAAAATATGGTTGGAGGAGTGTTTGTTCTGGACAAAATGATTTGTGATCTTCTCCCTTGTGAGATATTCCAATGCTGTATTCCTGTAAGGCTCTTTTGACTGTAGGACAAGATTTGAGGCCAAATCTTTTTAAGAGGGATAATGACGACAACATGACCGCGAACTTACCTTATCAAGAAGACTGGAAGACTTGATGAAAGGTTTGATCGACAGTTGACAATGTTTGATCAGAGCTGGCCATTGGTTTATCCAATGTTGATCAAGAGTTAACTACGGTTGCCAAGCCCATTGTTAAGCTAATAGTATACATAGAAGTAACATAGAGTTTTACCTAGTTTTTTATGAATTCTCTTGAGGCCCTGAGGGAGCCTTCCTTAGTGTGAATACCCTTCAATTGAAATTTTCTTGAATACTTCTACTGTGTATTGTTGTATGAAATCAATTGCTCCTCCCCCTGGATTCTATTCTAGTGACTGAATGTTAATTTGTTGGTTACTAGTCTAAACTTGTGGCTGAATAATTGCTACCTTTACTAGAATCTATCATGTCTTTCGAAATTCTATCTCTAATTTCTCATTTCTTCAGTTTTTGATTTCCTTGTGTTAGTTTCGTCATCAGTTGTTTTGGTCCGAAGCTGGTCTCCAGCTTTATGCAAAGGAATTGGAAAGCTTCGATGACTAGAGGTTTTCTTTTTATGTTTTGCTATTAATGAAGAGACCTTGTCATTATCTATTGTTTTTACCCAGTTATACAGTCATCCCACTTAAATTTTGTAAGGGGATATAGAAGTCTGGTACTACTTATCCCATCACCTTAAGGTTTTAAGTTTGATGCTCAAACAATTTCACATGGTATAAATATTTTTGGCATGAATCTCGCACTCGTAACATTGCATTTATGTCATGTGTAAATCGCAAAATCAGGTTACAGGTCAGGCAGGTGTTGAGTTATTATAGTTGCCCCACATTGATTGTATAAAAAATTCCCAAAAGGGTATATAAACTCAAAATCATAAACTTAAGGTTTGCTGGAGTCTTGTATAGTTTAATTTCCATAATAAATAAGTTAAACACGTATGGAAGGGGATATAGTTTAGATTAGAGTTTAGACAAATAAGATATAGTGGAATAAAATGTATATACTGACATAGAGGTCATGCTCGGCATAGTCAAAAGCGAGATAGAGAGACATATCTGCCTGGTTGATATGCACATTGACAAGCTTTACAACATTCTCATGGGATATCTCCCGAAGCAACTGCATCAAGATTGTCGTTGTTAATGATATAGTGTTTACTAGAAACAAAAAAGGGGAAAGTGGGATAGAGAGAAAGTGGGAACCATGATTTCGCGAATGGCGGTGGGGGAAACGCCGTCACCGTCCTTAGATTGCTTGAACTTCTTGATAGCAATAGATTTGCTGCGGTTAGCTTTGATCTTAGCCAAAAAAACCAACCCGTATGTCCCTTCCCCAATTTTCCCTATCAAATCATACTGTTGCAGCCACTCTGGCCGATTGCTATTGGAATTGCCTCTGCCATCTCCCATGGCGATCAAATATTGTTGACAGACGAGATTTTGAGCTTTGCCGTCAACAAAGAGGGCTAAGGGAGAGTGTCTTTTTTTTCATTTTTCATTTCAATTTTAGCCAAAAAGAAAGTAGTAGTATAAGGGAAGCGTGTCGTCACAAGGTAGGGTACAGAGTAGAGACGCAGAGCTGGATGATGAAATTTCGTGGCACTGGGACTTGATCAATTGGAGGACCTCTATACAAATGCATCCCATCAATTTTTAAAAAAATAATACTTAACATTTTTATTTTATTTTTATTATTTAAAATATATGCAACACTTGTTTAAATAATAATAATGAAAAGTGAATATCATCACACTAATATCATAATTAAATTCAATATTTCCTAAATATACCGGGCCAACCCAGCTCATTAATAGTGGGTCATTTAAATCTTATATTTATCTTTAAAAAATACTCTTAGTATTTATCATGATGCAGAGAAACTTATTGATTCATATTTAAACTGTTATAAAAAAAAATTATTTCAGATTCATAAACAAAAATCCTAATTAACGTCATCTATGAACATACAAAGATGATAAAAAAATCATTTAAAGGAAAAGAAATTCTCCTAATCTATATCATAATGCAGAGAAATTTATTGATACATCGTCAAAATAAATAATCTAACTATAGACTTTTTGTTTTATCTTTCAAAACAAATAACTTATTATATAAAAATAGGATATGGTCATTTATTGAAACTCAATTTTTGATATGAACTAAACTAATAAAAAACTATCAAATGTTATAGAACGACATAAATATATCTTAAAGAACTTTTATTGTTAAAGAGCAATTGATAGTCATGGATAAATTAGGGTATTAATAAACATTTTAAATCCTCTTTAATAGGGATACAAAATACTTTTTTTAATCAACTTTATGGATCAATGCTCTGTTTTATTAATAATCAATAACAACAAAGACTGATAGCTAAAATATTATCAGCCAAAAATCAAACAATAAACAAAGCCCAATTGGTAAGGAATAAAGTACAGACTCGGTCAAAAGGTGAATGAGTCCTTAACACATTATTCATAAAATATAGGATTTTCTAATCCTTCTTCCCTCTTTCTTTCTCTTCACTGTTTCCCGGCCTCCGTGTTTGTCACGATCCAGGGGTACACCCTAGATGTAACATGGCGTACTTGACCCCAAAGGGGTCTCATACAAGCCCTTAGCATATCACAACATAAGATAATAGAAAAGTAAGGAAATTTTAAAACTTTATCCATACAATCGAAGTCTTTATAAAACGCAAGCGAAAGTCTTACTACACTTTGTCTCAAACCATCTAAACTTGACTTGAATAAAATTTTGGGACGCAGCCCATACAAAAGTCTAAAACATAAAGAAAATGACATAAAGGGGAAGGTGATCACATCCTCGAAGCTATGAGGACTCACCAAATCTTCAACTTCTTTGCTTCTTAGAAACCTATCCTCCAAAATGGAACTCAATATCGCCAAACCCTACATTTGATAAAAATGTAAGCAAGAGTATGAGTTAGTACAAAATGCACTAAATATGTTAGCTAGCATAACATCATAAGAGCATAACACAAGGGTTAGTCGACATAAGTCATATGGCATAATCATAAGAGATACTTCATGAAACATAAACAATAAGCATAAGAGACAATAATATAGTCACAAGCATAGTATCCAAAATAGGCATAACATGAGCATAAGTCAACATAAGGCATAATCCAATAGCATAGGAGATATCACATAATCATAACATAGTCACTACTTAGACCTTCATATCATAAGAGAACTATCTCACAAATAACCTTAAAGCATATTTGTGCAATGTATGAATAAGAACTCATAATCCCATTCACACCAAGTATTACTCTTAGGTCACCATAACCATACTTACCAACATTTGGTCTCATTCTTAACTTACTACACATAGACAAGAGAACTATCACCTCTAGTCAACCATATCATGGAAGGCAACTATAGCAACAATCCAACTAAGCATAAGTCATAAACATAGATCATCATATCACATAAAGGAACATATCATAACTACCCTCAAAGCATACTTGTGCCATGCATGAATAAGATCCCATAATCTCATCCATGCTAAGTAAGGCTTCTTGGTAACCATAATTCATAATTCATAATCATATTCTAGTTTTGGGAATTAGCCTTAACCGACATAGACCATGTGAGCTAAACATGGAATCTGGTGTCTACCCCACACCAAAAAGGGGTTGTCCTACTTGCCGAGGGTAGGACCAAACTCTTAGCTTAGGTGGATCCAATAGCTAAGGACCTATGAGGGCACATAGTTTTGGGATAAGGAGATCGCTACTAGAAATCCGAACTCAACTATGGTAGAAGGTTTCCATCTCATGAGATATCTATTTTGGGAACCCGGAATCAACTATGGTAGAAGGAACCCATTTGGAAAGCCGAACTCAACTAGTGTAAAAGCTTTCATTGGGAAGCCGGACTCAACTAGCGTATAAGCTTCCATCTCATATTCATATCCACTCGGTGCTAAGCATAATTCTCATTGAGTTCCTATTAAATCTTGACTTAATTTCATATTTATGGAAGAATGTCTTGACACTCAATCCAACATAACTCATACTAAAGCTCTTAGATTCAATAGGTGAGACTAGTCTTCCAACCTTAGAATCACTACATGTGACAAACCTTTCACATCATATCATATTCATGCATAAGTGTGTATATGAGGCTAACCTTTCAACAACACTACTACTAGGTCATGAGCATGTTCATTTTAATCTCAAAGTGTTCTTAAGCATGTACTAATCTTGCATAAAACATGCATACTATCATATCTTGCCCTTTCAAGGCCAAAGCTCATATCAAATCAACACATCTAGAATGACTACATTAGACATAGATATAATCATAATTCAACTAATTCAATTACTACAAGAATAATCTCCTACTTCACCTCCTTGAGGTTCAACACTTACTTTCAATCATCACACTTAGGGTTCAAGCACTAGACATAGAAATCATCCTAACTCATGTGATTCTATTACTTCATACATTCAAACATTCATGAGGTAGATTAGGTGGGTAAAGATCTTTCATCATAATTCTATTCATTAGCCTTCTATTCTCATATTGACTTTATTCTCAAGCCTTAACATACATAATTCACCTTATTAGCTTTACCTTCAAGATCCTAGAAGTCAATATTCATGACTACAAACCCTACTCTCAAAGCTTTACTTCTTACTATCCTCATTCATATCTAAATCACAAGACATTCAAGTCACAAGGTTCATCTTTAAGCAATTCTGGTCATAATTCCTCATAAAGGTTCAATCTCAAGCTTTACTAGTCATGATCACTCATATATACTTTAATCTAATTCAATTCGTGTCTACATCAATTCTAGAAGATCAACTCTAAGTCTTAAATTTCACTTCACAAGGCACAAACCCACATTCTTCAAATTCATCAATTAAACTAAGGTTAGCCATGGAAAACATGTAATATTATCAATATATCATGATTTAATACTAAAAACAATCATAAACAAGTATTATCCACTCAATTGGAATCATACTCAACACTACCCATAATATATGAAGAAACCCTAGCTAGAATTGGAGATTTTCTTCATAATTTAGGGGATTTCTAGGGGGCTCTATGGATGGAAGAATCCATAGATGAATAATCTAACACACCTTGATTCAAAGCCCTCACAAAATCTTGCAACCATGGAGGAATTTGACCTAGCTTCCTTCTCTTCTTTTTCTTTTCCTTCACTTTCTAGAGAGAGGATTTTTTGGGAGGGAATTGGGTTCTTTGGTGAATCTAAAATAATGAATTAGATTACTTAGTTTAGGGGTCTAATAGGTTTATATAGGTGGCCTAATTAATAATAAAATGACCCTACTTGATAACTAATTAATTCTAGAATATTCCCTTAACCCCTAACTTAAAAACTTAAAGACCAAGACTGCCCCGACCCACGAGACCCCGACCCACGGACCGTGGGTTGGTCTACGGACCGTACTGGTCCTTCATGGTTGGGGTTCTGCAGCCCTCAAATTGGGACTTTGACCCACGAGGCCATCCACGAGGCGTGGACCAGCCTACGGGGCGTAGGTCTCCTCGTGGGTGCACTGCCTTTTTGGCAGATTTAGGGACTGTTTTGGGGTCCTCCTCAAGGACCCCTTTGCTTGGTCCTTGGGGAGTCGTACCTTGACGTTTAATCCCTAAAACCTTTATTCAAAATACGGGTAGTCATTTTATGATATTAACCCTCATATCAAACTCTAAAACCTTCACGTAAAGCTCTAGAACACTCTAGTTTAGCTTACTAGTTTCCGGGGTGTTACAATGTTCTAATATTCATTTAACCGTGTCATGTTCGAGCTTCTCCTCTAGATCATCAATATTCTTCGTTCATGGGTTGGTGGAGTGTGTTTAGCTCATAGAAGTAAGTATATCTTCTTTTGTTTCTTCTTTCTGCTTAATCTTTCCTCTTCTTTGACTCTATTGTCCTAAAGTTGTGTATTCCAATGGAGGTGCTTAAGTTTAGCGTGAACTTGCTGATGTGTTTGAATCAGAAAGCTTCATCTTGAATCTTGGGTTAAAGGCTTTTGCATTCCAGTGCTTCTAATCTTGACCAACTTCCTGATCTTCTATATTATTTTCAGCTAAAGTAGTGGTGGAAATATTGTGTTGCTCTGAGGCTTCTTCTTTCTAAGCTCCTAACGGACTTCACATTACCTTTGACTGATCCGACTTCATAACCTAACCTTTTTGTCGGTCCTTTTTGTAACCTAAAATAGCTTAGGCCAGCAAGTTTAGTCACAACTCTATGGCCTTTAGAAAGGCAAAACATGAAGATGTAAATATTACAGTAGTGCTTCATTGTCTTTTGTTGCAATTGATTTAGCATGTTGATGTAATTCTTCTATATATATTTTCTCAACGTTGGTATCTGTGTTTATGATTTGTCTTTCTTTACTTGGTAGTTTTCTGAAGACCTGATACTATAACAACCCCTTTGATCTAAAGTCATACTTTCCAAGTAATCAGGTAGTTGATTGGCCTCCCTAAATATATAGTTTGTCTGAATATTTATTTTGTCTGTGATCTATTAAATGTCTTCTATCTTATCTAGATAATTACACCTCTGTAAAAAAGTATAACGCAGTCGTTATCAAATATAAAATTTAACTAGATTGGGATCGAATCCCATAAGGAGTAAGGTGAGATCTAATCCATGTGGTTATTTACTATTATCTACTTATTTCCTAAACAAAATGGGAAATATGAGAAATTTTGGGTTTTGGTTTAAAAATCACTTTATGACAAGTAACAATCAACAATATCACTTAATTGAGAATTAACAACGAAAATTAACCAGGATTGTGTTCACTAAAATCGTTGACCGTTTTCGAATTAATACATAATTTCATCTTGTGTTGTTAGTATATTAGTTTATCAAGATCATGCAACACTTAATTGTTTCTCAATTGATGATTGTAGTAATTGGGTTATTGTGGGTTCAGCTTCAGAAAAGGGAATCGTAAAGTCGATCCTACCAATCTAGCTCGAGAGAGTAGATTGATTGAGGTTATGGGTTGTTCTTAATTGTTATGCTTGTCGAGGTTCGAGAGAACTCTCTTGAATCGTGATAGTTGATCGAGAGATGGCTATTACATCTAAAGTCCAACCCAGAACATAGTACTACCTTTGTTCCTAGACTTCTTAACTGGGATGAAATCCTTACCTCTGACGAATGGAACTTTGAAACCATCACAGTTCCTCAGTCTATAAACCCAGAAAAATCCCAGCTTGAACGAGTTACTCAATACCCAGACGGTTCTATCAACCTTAAGTTCCTTCGTTCAGCCTCTTTTTCTAGGCCAAGAATGTCCTTTTCCGGACCTTCTTCTTCTAAACCCCCGGAGGAAG
>JAJONR010010410.1:0-31740 GCA_029582245.1 Solanum etuberosum
TCCCTGCCCCCTAGGTCTGGTGCTAGTGCTACTGTTGTTTCCCGACCTCCAATCACCCAGGATGTGATACTACGGATGGGGTATCTAGCCCATTCTATTGATAGGCGTGCCTCCAGGCTTGAGGCCACAGTCCCCGGGATGATTGAGAGGGCCTTCACTGCTGCTGTGATACCTCTTAGTGTGTCTATTGATGCCCTTACGGCAAGGATAGCGGTGTGTGAGCAAGGCCAAGGGGCCACTGATGAGGTGATGGCACTGAAGGCCGCAATTATTGAATTAAGGAATGACGTGGATCAACTGAAGTCCACAGAGATGTCTATGATTTTTGGGACTGTGGAGATCCCCGATATGCCAGCTGACTCTGATGTGCCTCCGGCTACCACCGGAGATGAGGTTTGAGCTGATAAGGTAATTGTTGCAAAGTCTGAGGCCGGGACTGATGAGGAGTAGCTCGGTGCTGATGAGGAGACTATTTATGAGGGCCTTACAGAGGTTGAGGAGGCCATGGTGCATTCAGCCGTACAGATTTCATTGGCAGATACACCCAGTGTTGCCGTTACACCAGGTACTAATACCCAGGATCAGAGTGTTGCACCGGGCATTTATTCCGCGACAGATGGAGCGACTGTGTAGACAGGACCTTTCTTTACCTCCCTCTCTGTCATTTTTAAGATGATTCCCCATGAACCCATGCATAACTCATGTTTTCTAAGCTATGATGATATAATGTGGGTTTTGAATTATGAAAGATGAGTTTATGAAGATTTGCATGTTCTTATGAAACTTATGAAAATGATTTAAGATTTTCTTTGAGAGTAAAGCATAAATGTTATTAAGAAAGAACATGATTTAAGTTGCTTTGAGAGTACAGTGTAAATGTTGTGATTATTGTTTTGATGTGAAAGGATTTCTCATATAAACATGAAAGCATGATTGTGAAAGGTTTTCTCACATAAGGATTCTTAGTGTTGAAAGGTTTTCTCAACTAAACTTTGAATCAAAGATTTAGGAGTTATTCTAAAGAATCCTAGCTTGGATTGGCTATTTGATGTGCCTTCCAAGAAAGATAAGTCAAGTAAAGAATTATGACTATTCTGTGGGATTTATGCTTAGCACCGAAAGGATATTGAGATGGAAGCTCTCCCGTAGCTTGAGGTCGGGTTTCTTGTAGAAATCTCCTTATCTCATACCTACGTTCCACCATAGGAAGATTGTCTTAGATAGATGATGATTGTCTCAGATAGACATTAGCTAGTGGGTCCACGTAAGCTAGAGGTTAAGGTTCTTGTCTTGGCAAGTAAGGACACCCCTTTTCGGTGTGGGGCAGACATCGGATTCCATGTTATAGCTCACATGGTCTTAAATGTTGGTTAAGGCTACTTCCCACAATAATGATGAACTAAGGTTACTTCAAGAAGTAACTCACAAGTGTTCAAAGATAAGTTTTACTTGCATTGACCATGATTACGATTATGTTTTCTAACTTCTTATCTTATGGTTTTAACTTATTCTTTGCATGACATGAAAGGTCCTTTTTAGCATGATTTTATAACTCTATGCATTGCTATCATACTTGGTACGTCTTTTTACTAACGCATATCTTTGTACTAACGCATACTCTTGCCTACATTCTTATAAAAATATAGGGTCCGATACTCCAGGTTTGCATTCCCGTGGCTAGAGTTCACTTAGTAGATATTGAAGATTGGTGAGTCCTCATGCTCCGAGGACCGAGCCTTTATTTCATTATATCTTTACATTTTCAGTTTTGTATGTGATTTACGGGTTACATCCCGATCACTTCTTATGTACTAGATGGCTTTGACACATTGTTAGACTTCCGCTTCATTTTATAAAACTCTTATGTTTTGAAGTTGTCTTCGAAATTCTCTTAAATTTTTATTATCTTATCTATATTTACTAAGTGGCTTGTGTAGGGCCTCTAGGGTCCTATACGCCATATTACTGTCACGACCCAGGGGTACCCCCTAGATGTAACATGGCGTATAGAACCCCCAAGGACTCCATACAAGCCACTTAGTCCTCGTAACATAAGAAAAGAACAATAAGAGTAAAACAATAGTCCAAGTCCAAAACATTTTATAAAACGAAAAGCGGAAGTCTAAACTCTTGTCTCATCATAACCATCTAATACAATAGAAGGAAATTGGGCCTAGCCCATACATCACTTCCAAAAGATAAAATACATGAAAGAAAGTGAAACAATAAAGTCCGTCCTCGAAGCATGAGGACTCACCAAAGCTCGGGAATCAATCAAGTCACCAGCTAGCCACAAAACTGAGCACCCTGAATATCGAACCCTACATTTGGGGAAAATGTAGGCAAGAGTATGTGTTAAGTACAAAACAATGTACCAAGTATGATAGCCATGCATAAAAAATTTAAATCATGCTAAAAGGGACATTTCATTTCATGACACGCAATTGACCAAGCTAAACATGATATAAAAGAGTTATAAAACATAAGTCATAAACCATGGTCAATGCAAGTTAACTTCATCTTTAAAACATTTGAACTCATATGTGATACTTCTTCAAGTAACCTTAGTTCATTCTTACTTGTGGTGAATAAGTCTTAACCGACATAGAGACCATGTGAGCTATAACATGATCCCCCGATGTCTCCCACACCGAAAAGGGTTGTTCAACTTGCCGAAGGTAGAACCTTGAACTTCTAGCTTAAGTGGGTCCACTAACTAATTAACCTATGGGGGCACATAGTTAAGTGATAAGGAGATTGCTACTAGAAACCCGATCTCTACTAATGGGGGAGCTTCCATCTCATGAGATTGCTTCTAGAATCCCGGCCTCTACTAACGGAAGAGCTTCCATCTCACTATCAATATCCACTTGGTGCTAAGCATAAATTCCCACGGAATAGTCATTTCTTACTTGACTTCATTACTCATGAAAAGGTGCCCTTGGACAATCAATTCAAGCTAGTTTCATTAAGATAGCTCTTTGTGTTTGATTCAATTAGGTGAGAAAGCCTTTCAACCTAAGAATCCTTTCTATATGAGAAAACCTTTCACATAGTGATAGTATGTGCTTTAGTTAGAATATCCTTTCAAAAGACAACATCATCATTGGTACTTTACTTTCAAAGCAACCTTAAAACATTTGCATAGATTTTATAAAACAATGCATAAGTTCATAATTTACTTCTTGAGGTTTAAAACCCACTTTCAATCATCAACTCTTAGAAAACATGGGTTCGATATGGATTTCATCATAAATATATGCTCAATTTCATAAAACTCTTCCTTGAAGATCAAAATTCCACATCATATGATTCATAACTTGAAAACATGGGGATTACATGGGTTCATGGGTAAAATCATCATAAAATCATCATGTATCATCAATTCATGCATAAGAGATCATAACTCAATCATTTAAATCAATAATAAAGAGAACCCTTGATAATTGATGAAAACCCTAACTCAATTGGGGAATTCTACCTTTTGAAATAGAGGAATTTTAGAATTCCATAGATGAAGGGAATCCATGGATGAAAACTATCATACCTTGAATCCAATTACTAGCCTTCAATGGAGAAATTGAGACCTTAGCTTGAAACCCTAGATGAATCATTCTTCTTCTTCTTCAAGTTTCTAGAGAGAGAATTATTTGAGAGCTCTTCTTTTTGGTGAGTTTAGAGAGAATGATTTCTATTGGGAAATTTAGGGATAAAAAGGCTTATATAGGGGTCCTAAACATAGGCAAAACGACATAGTATAGGAACTAATTAATTAAGAAAAGACCCAACTACCCCTGAAACTCAACTGCCAGCAGTGACCCACGACCCACCACTGAAGGATCGTGGACTTACCAACGGTCCATCCTGCACACTCGTGGTTGGTGGTCAGAGACTTTTTCCTGGACCCACGGCGCCTGGACCACGGACCGTGGACCCACCTACGGTCTGTAGGTCCAGTCGTGGTTCTGCCCTGGAGAACTTCTGAGGGACCAATCCACGGACCCACCTACGATCCGTGGCCCACACCACGGGCCGTGGTTGGCCCTCGTGGATGGCACCTAGGAGTTCTGAATTTTTGCTAGGCTTTCCTCTTTCGAATCCGAGGTGTTACAATATCTTCCCCTTGGGACCATTCATCCTCGAATGAGATTCAAACTGATTCTAAAAGAGTAGGAGTGGAACTAACAACCCAGCCTACAATGCAATGCATACAACCAAGGAGGAACTATCGACTCCAAGCTAGGACGTTCTCAAAACATCATAAGAGGGGTGAAACTAACTATATCAGCCCATTATGCATGTAATGAACATAAACAAGGAGGAAACATCAACTCCAAGCTAATCATACTCAAATGCATCATAAGGAAGTAGGAACTACATCTAGCAACCCAGTATGCATGAATTCTCAAAATTTCTCATGTTCAAGGAGGAACTACCTTCTCCAAGATAAAAGTATGCTCAACACAATCTCATGGAGCTCATATGCAATTCACTCTCAAAAAGCATATCTAAGACATGTTCATCAATTCATCTCATGAAGTCTATAGGCAACTCATACACAATGCACAACAACATGAGGAAAATCAAGCATGTAAACTCATTTTCTTTCAAAACACAAGTCTTCATGTACATGGATAACATAAGGAAATCATGGAAACACATAAAAAGACATGACTCCCAAAACAAGGACAGACCAAGAGGAACTCATTACCTCAAGCTAGAATAGGAGTAGAAGGAAAAAGATTAGGATATCGGGACATCATATCGGCCTCGGCCTCCCAAGTAGCACCCTCAACCAACTGATTCCTCCACAATACTTTCACGAAAGCTATTTCCTTGTTTCTCAACTTCTTAACTAGTCGGTCCAAAATCTCAACCGGAACTTCCTCATAAGAAAGAATTTCATCAACTCCCAACCCTTCTAAGAAAACTATGGATGTCGGATCTCCAACACACTTCTTAAGCATAGAGACATGGAAAACGGGATGCACTGTTGCCAACTAATTTGGCAAATCTAACTCATAAGCAACCTTACCCACACGCCTCAAAATCTGATATGGGCCTACATACCGGGGACTAAGCTTTCCCTTCTTACCAAACCTCATTACACTCTTCATGGGTGAGATTTTCAAGTAAACCCAATCGTTAACCTCAAACTCTAGATCCCTTCTTCTCACATCAGCATAAGACTTTTGCCGATTTTGGGCCGTTTACAACTTTCCCCTTATAAGCCGAACTTTCTCCATGGCCTCTTGTACCAATTCGGGACCTATTAGGGAAACTTCACCTACCTCAAACCATCCTATAGGTGACCTACACCTCCTACCATATAAGGCCTCAAATGGATCTATATCGATACTTGAGTGATGACTATTATTGTAAGCAAACTCAATCAATGGCAAATGGTCGTCCCAATTGCCTTTAAATTGACCAAACAAGCCCTTAACATATCTTCCAAAGTTTGGATAGTACGCTCTGCTTTCCCATCGGTTTGGGGATGAAAAGCCGTGCTAAGCTTAACCTTAGTGCCAAGCCCCTTTTGGAATGACTTCAAAAATTGAGAAGTGAATTGGGTCCCACAATCGGAAATAATGGACAAAGGAGCTCCATGCAACTTTACCATTTCTCTCAAGTACAACTTGGCATAGTCCTCCACCGAATAGGAAACCTTGATGGGAAGGAAATGGGCCAATTTCGTCATCCGATCTACTATCACTGAAATTGAATCATGTTGTCGCCAGGTGCGAGGCAAACCAACAATAAAGTCCATATTCAAGTCTTCCCACTTCCAAGTAGGGATGCTAATATCTTGGGATAGACCTCCCAGTTTCTGATGCTCAACCTTCACTTGTTGGAAATTTGGACACTTAGCCAAGAATCCTGCAATATCCTTCGTCATCCCATTCCACCAATAGACCTCCCATAAATCATGGTACATCGTTGTGGCTCCGGGTGAATGGAATACCGTGAACTATGGGCTTCTGTCAAAATTTGTTCCCTCAACTCATCAACATTTGGAACACATAAACGACCTTGATATCTAAGTACACCATCTCTCCCTAGAGAGAAAGCCTCAACGGATTTCTTAAGCACTGCCTCTTTCAATTCTACCAAAATTGGATCAAGACCTTGCTTGGCTTTCACATCCGCCACAAAAGATGATTCAGAACCATTGTAAATCATAACACCACATTTGGTAGATTCCACTAGTTGAACACCTAATCAAGCCAATCTATGCACATCTCGAACCAACTCTTTCTTTTCTTCTTCAATATGAGCAACACTACTCATAGATAACCGACTAAGAGCATCCGCTACCACATTAGCTTTGTCGGGGTGATAAAGAACAATCATGTCATAATCTTTCAATAACTCAAGCCACCTTCTTTGGCGAAGATTCAAATCTTTTTTATTAAATACATATTGCAAACTCTTGTGATCGGTAAACACATCTACATGTACTCCATACAAATAGTGTCTCCAAATCTTTAGAGCAAAACCGACTGCTGCTAACTCAAGGTCGTGAGTAAGATAATTCTTCTCATGGATTTTAAGTTGCCTTGAGGCATAGGCAATAACTTTCCCATTTTGCATCAGCACACACCCTAGCCCAATTCTTGAGGCATCACAATAAACCACAAAACCATCTGTTCCTTCTGGTAAGGTCAACACCAGAGTGGAAGTAAATCTATCTTTCAACTCTTGAAAACTTTTCTCACACGCTTCAGACCATATGAACTTAGCCTTCTTTTGAGTCAAACCCGTCAAAGGAGAGGCAATTGAAGAAAATCCCTCAACAAATCTTCTATAGTAACCAGCCAAACCCAAAAAGCTTCTAATATCCCAAGGAGTTAGAGGTCTAGGCCAACTCTTGACCGCATCCGTCTTCTTAGGATCTACCTCAATACCTTTACTCGAAACAATATGACCAAGGAAAGCTATGGACCTTAACCAAAATTTGCATTTGCTAAACTTTGCAAAAAGTTGTTGGTCCCTAAGAATTTGCAACACGGTCCTCAAATGATCAATATGCTCATTCTCACTTCTTGAATAGATCAAAATATCATCGATGAACACAATCACAAATATGTCGAGGTATTGTCTAAACACCCTATTCATCAAGTCCATAAACGCCGCCGGAGCATTAGTCAACCCAAACGACATTACTAGAAACTCATAATGACCATACCGAGTTTGAAAAGCCGTCTTCAGAATGTCATCATCTTTCACCCTCAATTGGTGATAACCCGACCGAAGGTCAATCTTAGAGAAATAGCTTGCTCCTTGAAGTTGGTCAAATAAATCATCTATCCTTGGGAGAGGATACTTGTTCTTGATGGTCACCTTGTTCAACTGTCTATAATCAATACACATACGAATAGACCCATTTTTCTTTCTAACAAACAAAACTAGAGCACCCCATGGAGAGTTACTCGTCAGATGAAACCCTTATCCAACAAATCCTTCAACTGTTCTTTCAACTCTTTAAGTTCTGCCGGAGCCATACGATAAGAAGAAATAGAGATAGGTTGCGTATCTGGGAGAAGGTCAATACCGAAGTCTATTTCCCACTCAGGAGGAATACCGGGTAAAGCATCTGGGAATACTTCTGGAAACTCATTTACAATGGGGACCGACTCGAGAGAAGGGGTTTCGGAATCTACGTCCCTCACCCTTACTAAATGGTAAAAGCAACCCTTAGAAATCATCTTTCTCGCTTAAAGATAAGAGACAAACTGACCCTTAGGCATAGAATTTTCCCCCTCCCACTCTAGGATAGGCTCATTCGGGAACTGAAACTTGACTACACGAGTTCTAAAATCAATAGAAGCATAGCATGAGTGCAGCCAATCCATACCCAAGATGACATCAAAGTCTAACATATCAAGCTCTACCAAGTCAACAAGAGTAACTCTATGGGACAAGGAAACGGGACACTTTATATAGACCCTCTTAGCCACAATAGAATCACTGATAGGAGTAGAGACACGAAAAGATTCTAGCAACACATCAGGGAGCACATCAAACCTCATAGCCACATATGGTGTCACAAAAGACAAGGTAGCACCGGGATCAAGTAAAGAATATACATTAAGTTGGAAAACTTTCAACATACCGGTAACCACATCGGGAGAACTCTCTTGTTCACCTCGAGTCTGAAGTGCATAGAAGCGGTTTCGCTTAGGAGCATTGGAACCCGCATCACTAGTAGTAGCTTGCTTGCCCTCTCTTCCTTTAGCCGTAAGCATTGGGCAATCCCTCATTTTGTGACCACTCTTACCACAACCAAAGCAATCATATGTGCCGGCTAGGCACTTACCATCGTGCTTCCTTCCACACTTAGCACAATTAGACCTAGGCAATGAAGATCCACTACCATTACCTCCTTGAGGCTTAGGGTTAGACACCCTATCTTGGTTGAACTTAGGAGGAAAATTGAAGGAACCTTGATCGGAAAACCTTTGTCGGAATCTTGGATGACCTTGTCCATCGGACCTTGTGTTAGACAAATTACCATCACCGGTCTTAGCCCTTTTTGCCTCTCCAGACTTTTCCTTGAGTTTCTCCTCCTCAATTTGTTGTGCATGCATCATAAGACGAGAGATGTCCATGAATGATCATGGCGGTTCGGCACTCTTTAACCATCATTTCGGACACACCCGAAACAAACTTACTCATCTTAGCCCTTGAATCGGCAACCATTAAAGGAACATACTTAGACAATATAAGTTATCGATATTTGTATGACTAAAAAATATTTTATTAATCATAAAATAAACATTTTAAAGTTGAATAGTTATTAAATATTAAAATATGTCTTTTTTTCTAAGAGACTAAAAAGTGAGAGAGAAAACTAATGCATACATCCCCCTAGAGTTTTTGGTTAAAATCATCCATCAACTATGACTCAAACCTAATTTACATTATTATATTATCTAAGTGAGCAAAAAATATCCTTATACTATTCAAAAAATAACAAGAATCATCCTTCAGTCTATTTTTGTCAAGAAACTGATTGAACCAATAAAAAAATACTTTTTAACTTGGTCATGTATTAGCCACAATGAGAAGATCAAAGTTATCTAAAAAGAATAAGGATGTGGACAGGAAATGAATATTTCGTTCTCATAATTTAAATTTGTGTGTTGTTAGTTTATATGTTTTTGCTTCATCAAGTAAATTGACTTGCAACAATACATAAGTTTTGAAATATTTATACAGTAGGTTCCGATGGTTAGAAAAATTATGTAAAAAATTCATTTTAAAAATATTATGTCTAACTATTTAGAGATTTTCTTTAATAAAATATTTAGTACGTATGTACTATATATACAATGCAATTCACATTTTATACAATGTACAGAAATGCTGAAAATTTAGTGAAATTACGTAAGCGTTTAGTTATGAAAACTATAAAAAAAAATACTTTATTTGAAATTTTTGAAGTTGGAGTTGTATTTGGCTATACTTTTTACAAAGAATATTTAGAATTTGAATATATTTTGTCTGAATATGACTTACACCCTCAATTTCCAAAAATTAAAAAAATCACTCAACTTTACTAGCTTAACCATGTGTACATATATTTATTCGACTTGGTACATTTTTTGTTGGTGGCGTGAGTTTGTTAAAATAACAGAGAGAAGTATGAATCTTGCAACTTTTTGGATAGTGCAAAAATATTTTTTGTTCACTTATATAATACAAGGATGTACTTTAGGATGATTTTAGCCAAAAACTCTTCTACCAAATGCCAAGAGTGAACAGAAGAGGCATAACCAGTAGCCGCGTGTGGAATGTGTGGAGAAGAAGTGAAATTGGGTAATTGGGTTGGAGTAGCAACGTGGAGGAGTTTTATTGGTGCAGCTAATAAAAGAAAAGACGAGAGCCACAAAAATTAGAGTTTTAATAGGAGGAGAAATAAATGTGATAAAATTTGGGGATAAGAATAGATGGCACCAACAAATGGCACGCACTACCCAACAAATACAATCCCACCACATTCTAATTCTCCTCTTCTCTTCTCAGGTACCACTTGTACTTAATTCATCTTCTTTATTTGGGTGATTATAATGAAAGATTTCCAATTCAGATTAATATGAATACTATTTGAGTTTTGTGCTAAAGAAAATCAATTTGTTTCCCCCAAGTCATACATGATCTAACACTTTTATCATATATGCATTTCAAGTTCAAACTACAATCTCTCTTGTGATCCTTTCTTATCAATAGCTAGGCTGATGCTTGACTGTCCAAATTCTTAAAGTCAGTGTTTAGCATGAAAAGTAAGAGTTATCATGACCTTAGTTTAGTTACCTTGCACAATCACTGAATACTATATATAGTGCAAACATGAGTTGCCCTTGTGCATCTAATACTTACCCAACTTAACACTTTTGAATACTCGAGCAGAGTTTTGGCAGGTCGTCCGTTTAGCTTTTCAGCCCCTTTTGACTCTTGTTTATTTTATTTAGTGAAATTTCTTCTAAAATACACTCTTCCATTTTGCAGGGAAAATGTCCTTGAGGCAGTTATAAGCTTGTGTGAGATAGATAAGAGGTAATTAACATTGCTATCATCATAAGAAGCAGCAGCAAAACTAAGAATTGGATAACCAGAGTATGGGAGAATTTGGAAATGAGGTACCAAAGTCTAATTCTATTATTTTTGAGAAAAAGAAGAATGGAATGAGTTCAAGCAACCCCAAGATTTCTGCATCTTCCACCATGGTATTGGCACACAACTTGATCTTAGTTATTCTTGTGTGTATATTTTTAAGCTTTATGTTCAGTATAAAATAAACTTGTGCAGGAATCTCATCTACATGAAAACCGAGCTCATATTATTTCATCTCGCTGCACTACCTGCTGGGGAAGTATGAGTTGCCATATTGTTCGTTCAAGAACTAAACTGATGAATATTTTTATTGAGAGGAAAAAACCACAAGAGGTCCACTCAATTTTTCAGAGTCTTACAGAAGAAGGACATCGGCCAACTCTAGTCACATATACAACTGTTTTGGCTGCATTGACTCTCCAGAAACGTTTGAAGTCAATACCATTGCTTCTTTCCAAATTGGAGCAAGATGGACTAAAACCTGACTCCATATTCTTCAATGCCATGATAAATGCTTTTTCTGAATCTGGAAATCTTAAGGAGGCAATGAAAGTGTTCCAGAAAATGAGGGAGAAAGAATGTAAGCCCACAACCAGCACTTTTAATACATTAATTAAAGGCTTTGGAATTATTGGTAAGCCTGAAGAATCTCTGAAACTTCTGGAAATTATGTCTCTTGAAGAGAATGTCAAACCTAATGACAGAACATATAATATTCTGGTACGGGCTTGGTGTAACAAGAGCAAAATTGCAGAAGCCTGGAATGTGGTTCACAGAATGGTTTCAGCTGGTGTAAAACCTGATGTGGTTACTTACAATACTATAGCAACGGCTTATGCTAGAAACAAAGAGCCTGGTAGAGCTGAAGCAATGATTTTTCAAATGCAAAATCACAAAGTGGCACCGAATCATCGAACATGTGGTATTATCGTGGACGGGTACTGTAAAGAGGGAAATATGACAGAAGCATTGAGGTTTGTTTACAGGATGAAGGATCTTCGTGTACTTCCTAATCTAGTAATATTCAACTCTCTCATCAAAGGCTTTCTCGATATCACTGATACTAGTGGTGTTGATGAGGTATGCATCCATATTGGTTTTTATCAGCAATTTACTGATCATTAACATGTCGTTTGTTAGCTGGATAGAGTTATGCAGATATTAGTAATGTAAGTATTAATTATGCATGTATTAGTAACTTGGGTATTAGGTATGAATATATCAGTTATATATGTATTACTTGTGCATAGTTTTGTTATGTAGAGCTTGCAATACACTGGTGAGCTAATTCTCATTTCTTAATTCCAAAAATGTTTAGTGAGTTGATATTTATTATACCCATTAAAATAAACAACTATTTAAATAACACATTAAAATTAAATAATACTGATAGCTAAATACAATTAAATAAATAACAAATAACTAAAAAAAATTAAGTATTTTGTATTGAATATGTTAAGCAATTAAATTATTTAATTTGTTGTAAATTAATATACATTTAAAAAAGTAAATTGATAGGGGTAAATGTGTAATTTACTATTTTAATACATGTATAACTAATAGCCACATAACTTATTCTACCTTCTATCTCACGTAAATACATAGATTCCCTCATAAGTTAGGTAAGTATTAGTTATGTAGGATTAAAAAAAACGTCACCAAACACCGTATAAAATTAATACATGAATAACTTTTATACAACATTTGAAAATCTACCAACCAAACATTGTATAAAATTAATACATGAATAACTTTTATCCTATTTACAAACCAAACGTGGTATAAAGTTAATACATGAAAACCAAGTTATTCATTTATTAGCTTTGGACTTATCCAGCTACCAAACGACCCCTAAGTTATTGCTACTGTCTTTTTCTCTATTATTTTCAACATGACTTCTTCTCTGCTGTTTTTATCTCATACCTATTTTGATCTGCTTTACATGAGTTGAGAGTCTATCAGGAACAACCTCTCTACCTTCACAATGTAGAGGTGAGGTTGCGTACACACCACCCTCCCTAGAACCCACTCGTGGGATTCAACCAATTATATTGTTGTAATATACAGATCATTAGTTGTGTAACTTTAGGAACTTCTTACTAGGAAACAATTCTTCATTATTCTTTTTCATGTACAAATTGGTAATGGAGATGTTTTAATTTTGCATGTATTGATATCAGTTTACAAATATAAATAGCAAATAAACACCCCTTGATACCAAGCATAACTTTAAAAGGTGGAAGTCACTGTAGTGTTATTTAGTGTAACTTCAAGCCTTCTGGAGAAACAAAATGAGAAAAAGAGAGAGTGTTGCATCATTCAAAACATGACATGTTTCTTATTCATCGGTTAAATGTGCAGACACTTACATTGATGGAAGAGTTTGGGGTGAAACCAGATGTGGTAACATTTAGTACTATCATGAATGCATGGAGTTCAGCTGGACTTATGGATAAATGCCAAGAGATATTTGATGACATGATTAAGGCCAGTATAGAACCTGATAGCCACACATTCAGCATTCTAGCTAAAGGCTATGTGCGTGCTGGAGAACCTGAAAAAGCTGAAGCCCTGTTGAAAGTTATGGCTTCATCGGGTGTACATCCAAATGTCGTAATGTTCACAACAATCATCAGTGGATGGTGCAGTGCTGGACAAATGGAGTATGCTATGAGGGTATTTGAAAGGATGTGCAAAATGGATGTATCTCCTAACTTGAAAACCTTTGAGACCCTCATATGGGGTTATGGAGAAGCAAAACAACCATGGAAGGCTGAAGAGTTCCTCCAAGCTATGGACGAGATGGGAGTAACTCCCATGAAGAATACTCTTCAACTTGTTTCAGATGCATGGCGAGCAATTGGTTTCCTTAACGAGGCCAAGAAAATCTCAGGGGATGTGGAATATGATGATAGCGCATTCTTGAATTCTCTGGAGGATAAGCAACCAGGGGACAACAACTTTGAACGAGTTTATCCTAAAGATATATCAAATGATTCTCTCTCAAGCCTTAAGCAAGTAAGCAACCAAAATGGGTTGAGCCCTGTCAATAAAAGAAGCCAAATAGTGCTGAGCAGATCCAGTTCTTTTGCCGGAGGCATAAATGTGGCAACTAAATCAATAATGCTTCCGCATACTTGTGGATTCAAGGTAAAATCTTTGATGATATTTGACAAGCAGTGTCAAGTGCAGATAGGAATATATGGTTTTGTGAATTCATGTAGAATGGTGGCCTTAAATTAACAAACTTCCAGTTCAGTCCATTAAGGAAAGCCTCTTGAAATCAAAATGTATACCCAGATTGAAGTACTTTTTTGCATCAAGATGGCATGCACAAAGGCCTGCAATTGTAGAATTGAATCATTTTTGGATGGTGTTTTTCTTGAACATATATGTAAACTGTTATCTTATTCAAAACTTATATATCATTATGAAATGTATATTCTTTAGGCTGAAATGATATTCATGTCGACTGTCCAATGTCTTGGGCTTCTAATAATAATAACAGAATTAGTTACCTGCATCTTGGCAATGGATTTTAGAATGGAAACGAAAGTAATTTCATCTTTGAGAAAGCCTACCCCTGAAATAATAATATACTCTTTCAGCTAATACAGACAACGACAACGCAAGCCTTAAGGTCAAGTTTTACTTCTTTAATTTTATTTTTTATATTTTCTTACTAAATTTTCCGTCAAACTCTCCTCTCTCGTCTTCTTAACCCCATAAAAGAATCCTCCAATGGATTTTGATTTTCCTCAGTCGCCCCATCTGAATTTTGTCATTATTTTCCAATCATCTTCAGCCTTTTAGGCTATTTAATAATTCTGTCCTCGTTGGATGCTCATCTCGCACATTCAAACCAAAACTACCATTAAAACTTTTGTTAAACTAGCTACTATGAATGAAGAAGATGAAAGCAAAAAAAAATTGATTGTCATTGTTTATTCATTCTAACCGTTTCATTACACTACATATGCTCTTTATATTGAGTCATTACTAGATCAATACGAAAGCTCACTAATGCCCCCACTCCTAACTAACTAACTAACTTGTGTTAGTTTGTTAACCAACTAACTAAGCACTAACCAGCTAACTAAGCATCAATTAACACAACCCCTCAAGCTCGTATTTAAAAGGTATTGAACAAACCAAGCTTGGAAATTAACAGTTGATGTTGGGAAGTGCCTAAACTTTTAGTCAATACATCTGCAAGTTGAGAAGCTGTGGGAATGAAACGAGGCTGAACCAGACCACTCTTGATTTTCTCTCTGACAAAGTGAATTGATTTCTATATGCTTGGTCCTCTCATGAAATATAGAATTAGAGGTTATTTGTATAGCTGTTTCATTATAACAATACAAAGCAACATGGGTAGAGACGAGACAATTCAATTCCTCTAGAAGACCATACACCCAAGTAAGTTCAGCAACTTCCACTGCCATGCTCTTGTATTCAGCCTCCACTAAACTTCTGCTAACTGTTTGTTATATTTTGAATTTTCAAGATAGAAGAATGCTCTGAATTCACAACATAGCCAATAAGTGTTCTTCTAGTGTTAGGACATGCTGCCTAATCAGTCACAATAGATAGTCAACTCATCTGTTGTATTAGATGGGAAAAATAAACCAAGACCTGGTGATCCTTTGAGATACCTTAGTACTCTCATATCAACCTCTAAATGGGATTGTTTTGGCCTTTGCATGAACTAACTAAGTACTTGCACAATAAAACATATGTCTAGTCTAGTAATGATAAGATAGATCAACTTTCCAACTAACTTTTGGTAACCAACTACATCCTCTAGTTTAGAATCACCTTTGGTTCCCACATGAATATCATAATCCACTGAGGTAATTTTGTGACTTGCATCTAAGGGAGTAAGGGATGGTCTAGCAACACTGAGTCCCACCTCTGAGATTAACTCCAAGCTGTAATTCCTTTGGTTTAGGAGTATTCCCTTTCCTAACCTCATGAATTCAATGCCAAGGAAATATCTTAAGTCTCCCAAGTGTTGAACTTCAAAGTGTTTGTGCAGGGTCTTCTTTGCTTCTTCAATCACTCCATTAGTACTACTTGTAATCAGTGAGTCATCCATATACACAAGTATAACAACTATTATTTGTACCTTCCTTCTTTGTAAACAATGGTCATAGGCACTTTGGGAATATCGTGCAGTCACTAGTGCATCTATAAGCTTGATGTTCCATTTGCTTGAGGCATATTTTAGCCCATACAAGGATTTGAATAGCTTGCAAACTTTGTTCTCTCCTTCCCTACAAAAATCGTGTGGTAAATTCATGTACATCTCTTCATACAAATCCCCTTGCAAAAATACATTACTGACATCCATTTATGAAATAGACCAATTCTTAGATGTAACCAGACTTATGATAGTCCTGACAGAAACCATTTTTGCTACTGGTGAAAAGGTATCATGAAAATTCAGGTCTTCCTTTTGATTATATTTGTTTTCCATAAGTCTAGCTTTATATCTTTCCACTTCACCATTTGACTTGTACTTAATCTTATTTACCAACTTAGACCCTATAGCCGGCTTATCTGCCGGAAGATCAACTATGTCCCATGTATGATTTTCCTCCAATGCATTAATCTCCTGTTCCATTGCCTCAATCCATTTCTGGTCTTGGGATCAAATGCATCCCATGTATGATTTTCCTCTAATACATGAAGATCATATTCCATTGCCTCAATCTATTTATGGTCTTAGGATGCTTCTTTAAAAGTTTGGGGTTAAAGATAAGCTGAGAAGGCACCTAAGTATGTCTGATGATAAAGAGGGTAAGAGAGATATAGTCAGAAATGGGAAACAAAGAAGCTTGGATGGTTGTCTTTTTAGTTATATATAATCTTTCATCAATATGGGAGGTTTTGTTATTATACCACTACTTCTTATTACCTTTGACTGCTCAGACTCCATAGGTATAACCATTCTAGGTTCATTTTGAGCAATTTTTGCCTCCTCATTAGCTGATTATGATGGTGTGATGCCTCTCTCATTTGCTATAATTGTCACCACTTCCTCAACTACTTCTGATAGTATGACATCCATTATGTCTGCTGCAATGTCATTTCATTCCTCATTAAGAGGAACATGTTCCTACCAATTGTTGTTGTTAAAGTGTTCTCCTGCACACACTCTAAAGATGGAGGGTAGAATATATCATCAAGGACCCATTTAGATCCTTTAAAAGAAAAAAGTAGTCTCTCTAAAGCTGACATCTCTACTCACAAGGAAGGTATTGAGAATATGTCTCAGGATATTGCAAAAATAAAATTATTATCTATTTTTAGGGTTTTAAAATTATTTTATTAGAGTCCTATGTGACTTGAATTTAGGAGATAGTTCTTTTATTTGTTATTTGAATTTTACTAATAAGTTAGTAACATATTTTTCTATTTTTAGTTAGAATTATATCTATAAATATAAGTCTTTGAATTATCAATAAAATAATTTCCTTTGACAATACTGTAGTATTTTCTCTCTCAAAGTCTTTCTTTGTTAATTTCTTAATTGAAAAACAAACAATTGGTATCAGAGCCTTCTTCTTGAGGGACTTGTGAGTTGAAAAATGGATTCTGAATATAGTTTTTCACGAATGGCTCCTCCTATTTTTGATGGTGAAAATTATCAACTATAGGCTGTGAGAATAGAAACCTCTTGGAGGCTCTTGATCTTTGGGAAGCCGAGGATTATGAAATTAATCTGTTGCCAAATAATCTCATTGTGGCCCAAATCAAGATTCACAAGGAAAAGAAAACCATTAAGTCCAAGGAAAAAGTAACTTTATTTGTTTTTGTTTCGACAACTGTTTTCACGAAAATCATGACTCTCACATCACCAAATAAAATTTAGAATTATCTGAAGAAAGAATATGCTGGAGATGAAAAAATATGAGGAATGAAGGTATTAAATTTAATGAGTGAATTCAGAATGCAGAGAATGAAAGATTCAGAAACAGTCAAGGAATACTCTGACATATTGCTTGGTATTATCAACAAGGTAAGATTACTAGGCACTGAATTTAAGGATACAAGAATTGTTGAAAAAATACTTGACCTTGGAAACCACACAAGATCTGTCCAAAATTACCTTGGCAGAATTGTTAAATTCATTGCTGGCAGGAACAAAGAAGGCTTATGAGGCAAGATATATAACATGGTTGAATGAGCATTAGTAGCCAGCCACAAAACTCAAAGCAAGGGTAATTTTGAAAAATTACCCACTTTTTCAGCACTATGGCAAAAATGGACATCCTTCATGTAAATATTTGAAAATAATAGATGGACAGTGCAAGATCTGCAAACAACTTGATCATAAAGCTGTGATTTTCAAAAGCAAATTTTAAAAAGATGAAACAGTTGCCCAAGTCACTACTGAAGAAGAAGAAGACCATTTATTTGTGGTAACTTATTTTTCAACCAAAAAATCTAATTTTTGGATGATTGATAGTGGTTGTACAAACCACATGACATATGGAAGGAATCTTTTTAAAAAGAGTTCATTCCTATAATAATAAGAAAGTCAGAATTTGGAATGGTGATTGTATTCCTGCAAAAGGGAAATGGTCTGTTGCAATTAAATCAAATTCAGGTACAAAATTACTTTCAGATGTTCTTTATGTGCTTGTTATTGATAAAAGTTTTGTTTAGTGTTGGTCAGTTAATAGAAAAAGGATTTAAATTATTATTTCGAGACCAAAGTTGTCGATGTTTTGATTCCACTAAGCAAGAGATTTTACAAGTTTAAATGAGAGGTAAGAGCTTCTCATTTAATCCAATATAAGATGTACACAAGCCTTGCAAGACAAAAGATGAATTGACAAATTTGTTCACAATGTCAATTTCAGATGAGACAACAATCTACAATTCCTGATTCAAGAAGGAGTGTTGAGAATATGTCTCAGGATATTGTAGAAATATAACAGTTAGCTATTTTTAAGGTTTTTAAATTATGTTATTAGAGTCATATGTGGCTTGAATTTAGGATTCAGATCTTTTTATTTGTTATTTGAATTGTAGTGATAAGTTAGTAACATATTTTTCTATTTTTTAGTTAGGAATTATATCTATAAATAGAGTTCTCTGGATTATTTATAAAATATTTTCCTTTGACAATACAACATTATTTTTTATCTCAAAGTCTATCTCTGTTACTTTCTTAATTTCTTTATTAAAAAACAAACAAAAGGTACCAGCTTCTAGATCAAATAATTTAAATCATTTTTGTCTCTTCATAACCAAGTAACACAATTTTCCCGACTCTAGAGTCAAATTCACCTCCTCTAGGTAGCATGCTAGCAAAACAAAGGCAACCAAACACTCAGAGGTGATCGAAGATAACAATTTTACCATGTAAAACATCAAAGGAAGACTTCCCTTGCAATACACTAGTAGGAAATTTGTTAATAATATAAACAAATATTTTCACACAATCACCCTAAAATCTATGTGGGACACCGCTTTGAAACTTCAAGGCTCTTGCAACCTCCAAAATATGTCTATGTTTTGTTTTTAGAATACCATTCTGTTGGGGAGTATAGAGACAACTACATTGGTGAATAATACCATGAGAGGAAAATAATTCATAACAATTGAAATTAAAGAAAAACTTTCCATTGTCACACTCAAAACTTTAACATTGACATCAAACTGAGTTTTTACTCTAAAAGAAAAATATCTTTCAGTATAACAATGACCTCACATATAGACTGAATCAACCAAATCCAAGTGTATCTGCTGGAATCATCTACAATTGTTACAAAGTATGACTTCCTATCATAGGTGCGAACCTTGAAAGGTTCCAAAACATCAATATGTATCAAATGAAAACAACTAGTAGTTGAAGATGAAAGTGAAGAGGGGAGGGGGGTGAATTAAAAATTCCTTTAGTTGACTTCCTGTGTGGGATATTCGACTCACCTGCATATTTATTTAACAGTATACGATAATAGTAAATGCAGTAAATAAAGGACTCTGAGAGTTTTATACAGGTTCGGAATACCAATTTGGTGCCTACTTCTACTCCCCTTGGGTTTCAAGGGTTTCCTTAAGAGCTTGTTGAAAATTTGGGTGTTTACAAAGTATTTTGACTTAAAGCCCTGTCTGATATGCAAATCAGATCTTCTACTTTGACACAACCTCTACTTGTATAGCCTACACTTTGATCTTTCTTTCTCTTTTCTTTTTCAGTTGTATACTTAAGAGAATACAAAGCTTTTATAAAAGACAATAGTACAAGTTCAAGTGAAGTGCATACTTCACAACTATGGCTAAAGGAGGTTTATATAGATAGATAGGTTGCTTGCTCTTGTAAGGAAAAATCCAAGGGTGTTTCTCTCAATCAAGTATATTGAGGGATTCCTTGATTGAGTTGATTTGTTGATTCATGTCCATATTAGATATTTGCTTGATCAGACCTTCCTTCTTGATATGATCTTCTCGAATCCCGTTTTGATTTGAGTCTCTTCCTTCTCTAGATAGTTTCCTTGATTCTTGGTTGGATTGCTGACTTCATTGCTGGATTGCTGATGATCGTCCTTGCTTAATCGAATTTTTTCTAGGTTTATGGGTATCTTGAATTGATTTTTAATTCCTCTAATCATGGCTTTCCTATTTTCCGTTGGATATCAGATTGTATATGCTAGGCATTATGGGTATCTTGAATTGATTTGGGATTCCACTAATGATGGTTTTCCTTTCTTCCGTTGGATATCAGATTGTACATGCTTGACTCCTTCTTCTTTTTTTAATTTCTTTTCCTGTGAAGGGTACGAATAATTGCTAAGAGTCATTTATCAAAATTAACTGGTTTTATGAGGTTAACAGAAGATGTGCTGTGTGGAAACTTGAGTATGCTTTGCTTAGCCATAGGACACACTATGCAAAGTTGTTATGTTGTCTTACACATATTAGTCTTCAAATCAGAAATATTATTGAGTACTTCCATAGAAGGGTGACCAAGCCTGTTATGCCATAGTACTGAGGCTGGTTGATCTTTTATTACTGTTCCTGACTTATTTTTTCATTTTCCTATAGACAATATAGTCCATCATGCTCTACCAATTCCCATCACCTTGCCGTTGCAAAGTCCTTGAAAGATGCAAAAGTCAGGATAGAAATTGACTGAACAAAAAGGTTATTTGGTTATCTTCGATACTGACAACAAACTGAACTTGAAGTCAGGCACATACAAGACATTTTTAAATGTATGATTCCACAAAATATTTTTTTCTCATATGTGTTATACTGCACTTATTCCCTGTAGGAACCTGAACACCATTACTTTGTTGTCTGTCAACAGGTTTAAGATCATTTATCACTTTTCTATGTGGTGTTATATGATGGGAACACTACAACAAAAGCAACTTTTAGCGGCAATAAATACACACATTAATAAAGAGTGTTAAAGTATTTACCGGCATTAGTTAAGTATTATTAGATCTAATAACGCTAAAGGCTTTAGGACATATCCAAAGTGTGCTAATTTCCACTAAAAATACATATTTAGCGGCAATTGAGCTATTGCCGTTAATTAATTACCGCTAAAGATCATTTTTGATATAGTGGAATCTCCTGAGTCTATAATCCAGTCACACTGCTCTACTTTAGATAATAAACACGTGCAATCCCATTCCTAACTGAGACCAGCAAAGTTGCAGTGATAATCACTTGTAAGGTCCTGTGAGTGCAAGTCATGTGCCTTGTATTTCTGGCTCATGTAGTGTTGGTACTGTTCATCTGAAATGTAGTGATGTAGTGTCCTCCTGATGATCTTGCACTAGGATTCACCTCCTTCAACAATAGCATGATGTTCATGTGGAAAGTTCTTTCGTACTGATGGTCCAATATCCTTACCTTCTTGAGTTTCCAAATTCCTTTTACACTTAAAGTTAGGTGGATAGTTTACTAGCGTGTAGAACTTTTTCTTCAGATGTCCTTTGTACCGACAGTGATCACAAATTGTTCTAGGAATAGTCCCTATAGTTCCACTAGGCATTGGCATTTTAGGTCTAAATTCATTTTCTCTACCAGCTAGCATACTTAAAGAGTCTCGATTAAGATCAACCACTCCTAATCTTCTCTGACTTTTTTTCTTGCACCACCACAGAATAAGCTTGGTTCACACTTAAAATTGGAATTATAAGGAGAATGTCACTTCTTACATGATTATAACTCCCGTTCACTCCCATGAGGAACTTTAATTTAGAAATTATGGATTGTTCAAATGCATGATATACAAACTTGATTCTGCAATCACATATAAGGGGATGAGGTGCTAGCAGATCTAATTTATCCTAGTAATCCTTCAATTTTAAGTAGTAAATCGTAATTGAATATTTACCTTGCGTTTTCATGGCAATTTCTCTCCACAACTGATAGATTATGGTAAGATTTGTTTTATTTGTTATTTGAATTTTACTGATAAGTTAGTAACATATTTTTCTATTTTTAGTTAGAAATTATATCTATAAATGTAAGTCTTTGGATTATTAATAAAATAATTTCCTTTGACAATACTGTAGTATTTTTTTCTCTCAAAGTCTTTCTCTGTTAATTTCGTAATTTCGTTATTAAAAACCCAACAATTGGTGTCAGAGCCTTCTTCTTTAGAGACCTGTGAGTAGAAAATAGATTCTTAAAATAGTTTTTCACGAATGACTCCTCATATTTTTTATGGTGAAAATTATGAAGTATGAGCTGTGAGAATAGAAACCTACTTGGAGGCTCTTGATTTTTGGGAAGCCGAAAATTATGAAATTAATTCGCTGCCAAATAATCCCACTGTGGCCCAAATCAATATTCACAAGGAAAATAAAACCATTAAGTCCAAGGCAAAAGCAACTTTGTTTGTTATTTTTTCGACAACTGTTTTCATGAAAATCATGACTCTCACATCACCAAAAGAAATTTGGAATTATCAGAAGAAAGAATATGCTGGAGATGAAAAATACGAGGAATGAAGGTATTAAATTTAATGAGTGAATTCAGATTGCAGAGAATGAAAGAGTCAGAAACAGACAAGGAATACTCTGACATATTGCTTGATATTGTCAACAAGGTAAGATTATTAGGCACTGAATTTAAGGATACAAAAATTGTTGAAAAAATTATTGTTATAGTGCCCGAAAGGTATGAAGCATGTATAACTACCTTGGAAACCACACAAGATCTGTCCAAAATTACCTTGGCAGAATTGTTAAATTCTTTACCGGCAGGAACAAAGGAGGCTTATGAGGCAAGATATATAACATGGTTGAATGAGCATTAGTAGCCAACCACAAAACTCAAAGCAAGGGTAATTTTTTGAAAAATTACCAACCTTTTCAGCACTGTGGCAAAAATGGACATCCTTCATATAAATATTAAAAAAGAACAGATGGACTGTGCAAGATCTGCAAACAACTTGATCATGAAGTTGTGATTTACAAAAGCAAATTTCAAAAAGATGAAACAGTTGCCCAAGTCACTACTGAAGAAGAAGAAGAAGACCACTTATTTGTGGTAACTTGTTTTTCAATCAAAAAAATTGATTTTTGGATGATTGATAGTGGTTGTACAAACCACATGACATATGAAAGGAATCTTTTTAAAAAGAGTTCATTCCTATGTAAAATAAGAAAGTCAGAATTGGGAATGGTGATTGTATTCTTGCAAAAGGAAAAGGGTTGTAATTAAAACAAATCCAGGTACAAAAATAATTTCAGATGTTCTTTATGTGCCTGCTATTAATAAAAGTTTTTTTAGTGTTGGTCAGTTAATAGAAAAAGGATTTAAATTATTATTTAGAGGCCAAAGTTGTCGAAGTTTTGATTCCACTAAGCAAGAGATTTTACAAGTTTAAATAAGAGGTAAGAGCTTCTCATTTAATCTAATATAAGATGCACACAAGTCTTGCAAGACAAAAGATGAATTTGCATATTTGTTTACAAGGTCAATATCAGATGAGACTACAATCTACAATTCCTGATCTCAGGAGTGTTGATAATATGTCTCAGGATATTGTAGAAAAAAAAATAGTTAGCAATTTTTAAGGTTTTTAAATTATGTTATTAGAGTCCTATGTGACTTGAATTCAGGAGTTAGTTATTATTATTTGTTATTTGAATTGTACTGATAAGTTAGTAACATATTTTTTTATTTTTAGTTAGGAATTATATCTATAAATATATGTATCTGGATTATTTATAAAATAATTCCCTTTGACAATACTACATTATTTTTTCTCTCAAATTCTTTCTCTGTTATTTTCTTAATTTCTTTATTGTAAAACAAACAGATTGTACCAGCTTCCAAATCAAATAATTTAAATCAATTTTGTCTCTTCATAACCAAGTAATACAGTTTTTCCGACTCTAGAGTCAAATTTACCTACTCTAGGTAGAATGCTAGCAAAACAAAGGCAACCAAACACTCTGAGGTGATCAAAGATAACAAGTTTACCATGTAAAACTTCAAAGGGGGACTTCCCAAGCAATACACTAGTAGGCAATTTGTTAATAATATAAACAAATATTTTCACATAATCACCCCAAAATCTATGTGGGACACCACTTTGAAACATCAAGGCTCTTGCAACCTCCAAAATATGTCTATGTTTTCTTTTTAGAACACCATTCTATTGTGGAGTATAGGGACAACAACTTTGGTGAATAATACCAAGAGAGAAAAATAATTCATAACAATTGAAATTAAAGAACAAATTTCCATTGTCACACTCAAAACTTTAACATTGACATCAAACTGAGTTTTTACTCTAAAAGAAAAATATCTTTCAGTATAACAATGACCTCACATATAGACTGAATCAACCAAATCCAAGTGTATCTGCTGGAATCATCTACAATTGTTACAAAGTATGACTTCCTATCATAGGTACGAACCTTGAAAGGTTCCAAAACATCAATATGTATCAAATGAAAACAACTAGTAGTTGAAGATGAAAGTGAAAAGGGGAGGGGGTGAATTAAAAATTCCTTTAGTTGACTTCCTGTGTGAGATAGTCGACTCACCTGCATATTAGTTTAACAGTATACGATAATAGTAAATGTAGTAAATAAAGTACTCTGAGAGTTTTATACTGGTTCGGAATAGCAATGTGGTGACTGCTTCTAGTCCCCTTGGGTTTCAAGGGTTCCTTAAGAGCTTGTTGAAAACTTGGGTGTTTACAAAGTATTTTGACTTGGAGCCCTGTCTGATATGCAAATCAGATCTTCTACTTTGACACAACCTCTACTTTTATAACCTACACTTTGATCATTCTTTCTCTTTTCTTTTTCAGTTGTATACTTGAGAGAACACAAAGCTTTTATGAAAGACAACAAAAGACAATAGTACAAGTTCAAGTAAAGTGCATACTTCACAACTATGGCTAAAGGAGGTTTATATAGATAGGTATGCTGCTTGCTCTTGTAAGGAAAAACCCAAGGATGTTTTTCTCAATCAAGGATATGGAGGGATTCCTTGATTGAGGTGATTTGCTTATTCATGTCCATATTAGATATGTGCATGATCAGACTTTCCTTCTTGAGATGATCTTCTCGAATCACGTCTTGATTTGAGTCTCTTCCTTCTCTAGATAGCTTCCTTGATTCTTGGTTAGATTGCTGACTTCCTTGCTGATTGTTGATGATCGTCCTTGCTTAATCGAACTGTGTCTAGGATTATGGGTATCATGAATTGATTTGTAATTCATCTAATCATTGCTTTCCTATCTTCCATTAGATATCAGATTATATATGCTTGGCATTGTGGGTATCTTGAATTGATTTGGGATTCCTTTAATGATGGTTTTCCTTTCTTCCGTTGGATATCAGATTGTACATGCTTGACTCCTTTTCTTTTTTATTTCTTTTCCTGTGAAGGGTACGAATAATTGTTAAGAGTCATTTATCAAAATTAACTGGTTTTATGAGGTTAACAGAAGATGTACTAAGTGGAAACTTGAGTCTACTTTGCTTTGCCATAGGACACACTATGCATAGTTGTTATGCTGTCTTACACATATTAGTCTTCAAATCAAAAATATTATTGAGTACTTCCATAAAAGGATGACCAAGCCTGTTATGCCATAGTACTGAGGTTGGTTGATCCTTTATTACTTCTCCAGACTTTATTTTTTCATCTTCCTGTAGACAATATAGTCCATCATGCTCTACCAATTCCCAGCACCTTGCCGTTGCAAAGTCCTTGAAAGATGCAAAAGTCAGGATAGAAATTGACTAAACAAAAAGGTCATTTCGTTATCTTCGATACCGACAACAAACTGAACTTGAAGTCAGGCACATACAAGACATTTTTAAATGTATAATTCCACAAAATAATTTTTTCCCCTGTATGTTTTATACTGCACTTATTCCCTGTAGGAACCTGAACACCATTACTTTGTTGTCTATCAACAGGTTTAAGATCATTTAACAGTTTTCTAAGTGGTGTTATATGATGGGAACACTACAACAAAATCAACTTTTAGAGGCAATAAATACACACATTAATAAAGAGTGCTAAAGTCTTTACCGGCATTAGTTAAGTGTTATTAGATCCAATGTCGCTAAAGGCTTTAGGACATATACAAAGAGTGCTAATTGCCGCTAAAAATACATATTTAGCAGCAATTGAGCTATTGCCGTTAATTAATTGCCGCTAAAGATCATTTTTGATAAAGTGGAAGCTCCAGAGTCTATAATCCAGTCACACTGCTCTACTTTAGATAATAAAGAGGATATGCCTGCAAAGTTTCAGTGATGATCACTTTTAAGGTCCTGTGAGTGCAAGTCATGTGCCTTGTCTTTGTGGCTCATGTAGTGTTGGTACTGTTCCTTTGAAATGTAGTGTCCTCCTAGGGATCCTGCACTAGATTCACCTCCTTCTATAATAGCATTATGTTCATGTGGAAAGTTCTTTCCTACTGATGGTCCAATATCCTCACTTTCTTGAGTTTCCAAATTCCTTTTACACTTAAAGTTAGGTGGATAGTCTACTAGCACGTAGAACTTTTTCTTCAGATGTCCTTTGTACCGACAGTGATCACACATTGTTCCAGGAATAGTCCCTATAGTTCCACTAGTCATTGGCCTTTTAGGTCTAGATCCATTTTCTCTACCAGCTAGCATTCTTAAAGAGTCTCAATTAAGATCAACCACTCATAATCTTCTCTGACTTTTTTCTTGCACCACCACAAAATAAGCTTGGTTCACACTTAAAATTGGAGTTATAAGGAGAATATCACTTCTTACATGATTATAACTCTTGAGGAACTTTAATTTAGAAATTATGGATTGTTCAAATGCATGATATACAAATTTGATTCTGCAGTCACATGTAAGGAGATGAGGTGCTACCAGATCTAATTTATCCCAGTAATCCTTCAATTTTAAGTAGTAAATCGTAATTGAATATTTATCTTGCGTTTACATAGCAATTTCTCTCCACAACTGATAGATTATGGTAAGATTTGACTTGTGAAATCTCTCTTTGAATTCATCCCACACTTTCTGTGCAGTCAAAGCAAGCACTAGACTAGAGATCAATTTGGTGCCACTACTCCACTGATCCATGATAGTATAAGTGCATTACATCTGTCCCATTGTTTCACCAATTCTCCCTTGTACAAGCTTCGTGGGCAGCAACAATCGACAAGACCTAACTTGTTGTTTTCAAGAAAAGCTAGTCCCATCGATCTACTCTATAGTGTGTAATTTTCTAGTCATGTTAACTTCAAACCAATTAGTACGACTCCTGGTGTATCTGATGGTTGTAAAAACAATGGATTAGTGTAGTCTATCTATGAGATCCGTGTAGTTTCTCCCTGCGAGGTTCCTATATTCACCACGGCTTCAATCCTTCCTAAGCTTTAATAATGGTGATTGGTCTATACTAGAAAACACTCGGTGTAACTTCTACAACGATCTGATAACATGAAAACTTTTATCAAACTAGCTACTGTGAATGAAGCAGATGAGAGGAAAAGAGATTGTTTGGGCATTGTTTATTCATTCTAACTGTTTCAATACAATGTATATGCTCTTTATATAAAGTCATTTCTTGATCAATACAAACGCTCACTAATTCCCCCACTCCCAACTAACTAATTAACTAACTTTTGTTAGTTTGTTAAACCAACTAATTGAACACTAACCAACTAAGTAAGCATCAATTAACAAAAACCGAGATGCTTCACATTATTTTCCCTATTCTAATAATATACGACTTTTATATATCTGGTCACTCACTACTAAATAACAACGTTTTGTTTGGGAGTTGCCTATATGAAATATTTAGTACACTATGCAAGAAGTGTGGGGGCAAGTCTATCAAAGTCAGAGAGGGGAAGAAATGTTTATTTAACGTTGGCTAAAATCATTAAAAAATTAATATGTTGTAAAACAAGCTCAAAATAACAATGTCAAGATGAGAACAAGAGAAACAATATATGATAGATTTCTTGTTTCTTTAAAGTGTGTCATGCATCTCCTATCATGCCCCTATTTATACTATTTCATAGAGAGTGACTAAAAGATTATTTTAAACATGACATTAACCTTCGAGAATATGGGAATGATTACGAGGGTGTGGGTGTTACTAACATAACGGCGGAAATTAGACTTAGTGTTTATCCTAAATATGTATAGTTGAATTTGTAAGTGAGGTTTTAAGGATATTAGGATCGAATTGACTAGATATAATGAAATAATGGGAATGAATAATACAGTAAAAGAGAATAGAAATAAAGTAGTTAATATATAAAGATTGGTTACTCCTTCCAAGAAAAGAAAATGACTTATCAAAGACTATTTTTCTTGTGGTTGTTGATAATGTTGGGGTTGGGCTTAAATTTCCTCCAAGATGCATCTCCATCGATGCTTCCGGGGCTTGATCCTTTATGTTCCACTATCATAATTGACATTGAGGGGGATGAAGAAAGTAAAAGTGAGATTTTGATCCCTTGAGAGGCGTTGTCATCCTGTCGCAAATGAGGAGTCCTTTGTTATTCATCCTGAATCGCCCGCCATAAGATGTATTTTTTGATAGAGCTTTCGCGGATTTTGTCGTTGTTAAAGGGTCGACGCCTCATAGGTTGGACACTTTTTTGGAAGGTGGAGAACATACATACACTCTCTCTTGCAACTTGAGTTTTGAAATTGGACCCAGTGGGGCCTTAGAGAATTACCCTATCAGATTCCCGAAGGAGCGCCTATTTGGTGAAGGCACAGAGGCCTCTGTTCAAGTATGCATTTATTTAGAATATCTGTGGTTTGTTTATTTTTTAAGTTTGTACTTATGACTTATTCTTTCAACATGTTTCATCCCAATGCCCTTCTTGGAGAAAGCTTTTCAACTTATCTTGAAAAGAAGGAGAGAGTTACAAATTCATTTTTGATGCTCAAGGGCGAGAGTTAGTAGCCTTTAAAGATGAACTTGCCATGAAGTCAAAGGTGATGGCGGCTTCTTCTGAACTTATTCTAGAACATAATGTCCAGCTTCAAAAACCTATAAGTCGTTACAAATAGGTTTCCCGTTATTCAATATTTGGAATGCATCAGACATGATTTGGATCATGCCTACCAAAAAAAAAAGAGGCATATCGCCAACAAGCTGATCAAATTATCTCCGATCTTTGTTCACTTGTCCAATCAATCATTTAAAATTCATTAAATATAAATTTATAAAATAATTCGAATTATATTAAATTCATTAATATATTAGTCCAAATAAAAATATATTATGGATTAATTATTTAAATCCAATGAATAAAGTCCAAATTAATTGATTTGGGCTACAATAGATGAACCCAATTTGCTAAGCTCAATTTCATCTCATCCTAAAGGCTCATTTTTTTGGTGTCACGTGGAAAATGACGTGACATGCCAAGTCAAACAAGAAGTCAATAGGATTATGACATGTGTCAAAAATGATAAGTCCACTCCATTAAGCTCATATGTCATGTCACTTAAATCTGATTGGCCGAAGGGAATCCTGTTCCAATCATAACTCATCTATTCTAAAACTATAAATAGGGGTCCTCATAATTCAGAAAAAGGATCGGAATTTCTAAACAAGAAGCTAGAGAAAGTCCGTGGTACAAACGCCATAAAATTCTGTATAAGCTACAAGTTTAGGAATTTAAACATTCAAGTTCAAGAAAAATCAAGATCAAGACTATCGGATTCAAGAATAAGCTCGAAACCCTTGAATTCAAGTAAAAGTCAAGATCAAGATAAAGTTTAAGTTCAAGTTAATCGAAGATTCAAGAACAAGCTTTAAAGCCCTTGAATCAAAGATCAAGTTCAAAACAAATTCAAGATCAAACTCAACAGCCCTTGAATTTATATTTGAAAAGGCAAATTCAGAGAAATTATAGAAATTGTAAGACTCGCACTTTGAAATAATAAATACGATTGTTGCGATAATTTTTCGTTCTTGATTATTGTTTTCTCGACCTGAATTTTATTGTCTACGGAGTGATCATTGGAATCAAGGTTGGAATATGGAGCATAATAAATGGAATGCAGGTTGGAGAGACAGGAACCAGGGCAACTAGGATCAATGCTTCAATCACAGAAGTGCTAACCCATATGTTCCACATTGAGGTAGTCACCGGAACTCATATCAACCAACCATAAGTGACCCCATGAGTTCCATAATAGAAGAGATGCTATCTCGAGAGCTTAAGAAAGTTGAATCTATACAGACCGGCATACAACGACTATGTAATGACACCACTACCATGGGACAAGTGGTGAACTCTCACTCCACCTCCATTAACCAGATTGAAGTACAATTGAGCCAAATGTCATCTTCAATAAATCTAAGGCAGAAGAGCACTCTACCCAGTGGTACAATAGCAAATCCAAAAGTTGAAGGAGATAATTTAAGTTAGATCATTGCTGTCACAACTTAGAGCAACCAATTATTTTAAGATCATGTGGTGTTGATTGAAATACCACGAAATGAGAATATATATGAAGACCTACAGATAGAAGAGGAAACTATGATCACAAAAGATCTGATTATAAGTAAACAACAAGAAGTTAGTGATGAAGAACATGGCATTGTTGACACAATAATGCCTACTCAAATGGTGGAAGAATAGTTGCATGGATGGGGAAGAATTGTTCCCTTTTTTTTGTTAATTAACTTTTTTCTTTTTTATTAATTTAGGTGTATAAGTAAAGGGAAAAAAAAGAAGAAAAAAAATATTATTTTTAATAACTTAACGCGCTCAAAGAAAGTTAACCACATGTTTTTTTGCCATGTCAGCATTTTGTGTCTAATAAGAATGACTTTTGAACAAATAAGGTGTTCAATTAGCACAGGGATAAGTTGAAGTGTCTAGGTGAATTATGCGGACAACCTTAAGTGGCCGCAGATGACTTAAGCCTATTTTTTATATATATGTCGCATGCCTTTATTTAATTCGCTACTTTGACACGTCATCAGCGAGTGTAATACACACATCTTATATATTTGGCTGGTTGTCAAAAAAGTGTCAATATGACACAGCGGCCCCCTACTTAAGTTGTTTAAAATGAATAAGGCCTAGTTAAAGTGTCAAAGTGAATATTAATATCAACTTTAGGTGGCTAACGATGGATTCAGCCTTATGTAAAATTAAAAGTTGAAGTAGTTAACAACCCTTCATTAATGTTTTTATTTCCGTTACATTTTGAAACAATAAAGTACAATTGTCATTTTCCCTTTTTTCACATTTAAAACCGTTAGATTAAAATTTCTATTTTTTAATTATATTCTTTAGAATATTATTTTAAAATGTCATGTTTTTAAAATAATGATACAAATCCTTAACTTATTTATTTAATCACATTATATTAATATTATTAGTACAAAACTTAATGTTATTATATTAGTTCTAACTTTTCACTTGAAATAATTAATATCATAAGATTAAAAAATATTTTGATACGTTCTACATATATTTTATTTAAAAAACAAAAAATTCAAAAATATATTTGTTGTTTTGAGTTCCACTAAAAATATAATAGGAAAAACAAATTAAAATAAAATTAGTAATAAATACTTTAATATACAATTATTAACATACAATTATATATATATATATATATATATATATATATATATATA
>JAJONR010010411.1:0-32408 GCA_029582245.1 Solanum etuberosum
TTAAATTTTAAAAATAAAAATTAATTATTTAAAATTTATACTAGACAAATAAGAAACTTTATAAATGATATTAAATTAAATATTTAAGATATATATTAATTAATAAACATATGTTCTTAACTAATATTATGAAAAAATAATTGATTTATATTTTTTCAAATTAATATATTTCAATTGAATTGGTCATAAAAACTAAAAGTATGAAGTTTCTACGAACATCGTGAAATGCATGTTTGATAAAAAGATTAATATATAAATAAAATGTCATAAATTATTAAAATGTTTGACAAAAAGATAATCCAATTAAAAAATGACTTGCAATGTGAATTCAATATTACAAAAACAAATGAAACTGAAAATATAACATAAGTTATAAATTCAAAACAAAAAATTTAACATAATACTCTTATCGCAAATTTCAACATAGCATACATATATATGATTTATTTTTATTTTTATTTTTATTTTTAAAAAAAATAAAATGTAAGTCTATAACCTTACTTAACAATACATTCTATTTTAATTTAAAAATTAGAATACTAACAAAATTATGCTAATGAGAAAATAAGCATGACATAAAGAAATAGATAATACGGAAAAATTGCATAGAATCACGTGAAGTAAGGTTGAGAATGAGAAGAAAATGAAATATAATAATATAAAATAAAAAATAAACTTTTAGAAATTTTTAGAATAATAATAAAAAAAAAGAACTTAAAATAATAGAAATAAAAAAAATAAAACAAAAAAATAAAAATAGAAATAAAAAGAAGAAATAAATAGAATAATTACCAACATTCATAGCCTCTCCCTATGAATTGGAAGTGCAATTACCCCTGCTGATCAAGTAATTATCTGTCCAACTAGGGCTGTTCAAAACCGAACCGAACCAAAACCGATAATCCCAACCGAAAAAAGTTGTTGGTTTATCAGTAATGGATTATTGGTTTAGCGGTTTTGATAACGGTTTTGCTTTTTTTTTTGTTATCGGTTCTTAACGGTTTGAGGTTTTTTCTTAACGGGTTAACCGATAACCCGATAGTAAATTAAATAATTATATTTATACCATTTTGTATATAAAGTCCTTGACTTAGAGTTTGGTTTTCTACTTTTATTTGTGGTTTTCTCAAACTCTTGGTTATTCTACAATGTAAAAGTGTTTGCTTTTGAGCAAGATGTAACTTGTAAACTCATGTACATGGTTCATTTGGTTTGTCACCTTGTTTCTAAGTGATTTTCAATGTGTTTTTTTTTTTGTCAAATCTTAACGGTTAAACCGATAACCGAATCGATAACGATCAATAACCGATAAATCAATAACCGATAAGCCAAGATCTTAATAGTTCTATAACGGTTTAGCATCTCTACAAACCGATAACCAATAAGTCAAACCGATAAACTTCAAAATCGAACTGAATCGACCGATACGCAGCCCTATGTCTAACCAAACAGGAATTACACCCAATTACACCAATTACCTGTCCAACCAAACAGGACAGACATTGTAATTACACCCAATTACATCAAATTTAATTACCATGGTGGATTTCCAAACAGGCCCTTAAGAAGCTTTGATGGCTGACATGAATGAATAAGGGGAATGAAGAAAGAAAGCAACCAAGAAGAAATAGGAAAGGAAGCGGAGGAGAAGAAAATATGGCTGAATAACTAATTTTTGTATTAAATGATAATCAAATTAGGGAAAATTTTCAAAATGTCAATATCTTGACATTTAGTAAGACCCCTTAGCCACACTTTCAATATTTATTCAAAATGTCCATATTTTAGTTTATTATGTATCTGATTCTTAGTTCATAGGTTGCTCTAGATAATGAGAAAGGAGAGTAGCCCGGAGTGCAGATTAATGGAGCACCTGGTGTGCTTCTTTATGTGATGTATTTTTTATTTGTTTGATTTAAAAGAATACAATTATTTAATAACAGAAAAGAGAAATTTTTTTATTATGTTTTCTTCGTACGTGTATACCAATAATTTTTACAATTTATGTGTTCACTTTACCATTCAAATTAAAATTGGTATATTACTTTTATAATGAAAACTAAAATTGTATTCCAGTGAAATTGTATTACATGACTACCAAATATATTTTTCTTTTATTTGTATTACAAAAGTATTATTGATTGTATCCCAATATAATCCAATCATTACATATGAATATGATTTATGAAATAATACAAGATTTTGAAAAAAATAGTATACATGGTGGAAATAATACAATATGTTGAGGAGGATACAATATTTCAAAAAAAATACAAATAAACTATGAAAGAGATAGGGATACAAGATTCTGGAAAAAAAAAGCATACATAATGAAAATAATACAATCTGTTGAGGAAGAATACAATATTCTAAAAAAAATACAAATTAACTATGCTAAAAATATGATACATCTATGCTTAAGAAATACAAATCCATTTGGCATACCTATTGAAATGACTACAAACTAAAAAAGAAATACAATGTTCTTAATAAAAATACAAATGCTGAGTAAAAGAAAAAAATAATTGACAAACAAAATTAATATGAATACAATTCTGGTATGAATACAATTTTTGCAATTTTCTTCTATGAATCTCTCTTTCTTCTTCTTCGTCTGCAATCTTCTTTTTTCTGATATTTTGTTCACCAAAATCAAATCCAAAAATTTGTATTCACTTGTGCATAAGTAACTCTAAAAGCAAAATTCGAAATTATTAAGTATGAATGTATAAAAAATTAAATAATATATGATGTATGAATGTCAATGTAGATTTCTACAATCTACTAAATCTCAAATCTGAAAACAAAATTACAAAAAATTTGAATAATAGTGCTTAAAGACGAAAAATTTGAAATACATAAAAGAGGAAAATCTCACAAAATACTTGGTGAATATGAAAACAAACTCACAAAAAAATTAAACAATACGAATTAAAAGACGAAAAATCTGAAATACTTGGTGAATATGAAAATAAAATCACAAGAAACTTCACAAAATACTTGTTGACTTCAAATTTACTTTATCAATGGGTGAAGAATCTTTTGAATTAATTGTGAGATTTTTTAAACAAAGTGTAGGAAATTTGAAGAGTTGATTTTCTTGAACAAAGAAAGGAGATAACAATGGTGAAAAAGGGAAGAGAGAGAAAAGAGTGATTTGAGGTAAAACCTAGAAAGAGGGGTAAGTGGGTAATGAGTTTTTTTTTTTTTATCAGATAGTGGAATAAATAATAGTCACTGATTTGAGAAATAAAAGGAAAGAAGATTAATTATATTAGGATTCAATTTATTTTCTAAAATAGTGACATTTTTAATAATTATTTTAAAGTATAGATGTTTTTAATAATTATATTAAAAATTGTGACTAATTTGCTAATTTTCAGGAGTTTTGTGCGAATGACCCAAGATCCAAATTCAAAAACAAATTGGGCTTTGAATAAAGTCACAATTTAGCTTAAGCCCACTTTTTTCATTTTTGAAGAAAGAGAAGAGTAGAAGATCACAGTACACTATTCCTCTTTCGTTTTCTTCAAGTCATTTGAATTTAGCAAGGTGATTGAGAATATTCCGATGACGAACGAGTCGGAAGATGTCCTCCGCCGCCGTACGGCACATGCTGACTTCCGGAAAAGGCTACTCCAGCAGAAGGAGCTAGATGCTCGGGTATGGGCAGGTAAAATTCTCTAAAAATCTCAAAACTCTACTCTTCCTGAATTCTGAACTTCATTTTGGTTACCTGATGAACACAAGCTAATATATGATTTATAGGCAGTGAATGCGTGCACACATTATATATAAATGTATCTATATACTACATATATGTACGTTTAGCTTGCCTCTGAAGTTGTAGTGTACATAACTTATCTTTTAGCTTGCCAGCTACTGAAATATTGGATCGATCATCTAAACTATAACAGGATAAAAGGAGTTCTAGTATCATCTCTATATACAAATAAGAGACGTTTTTAGTTGATGATTGTAACAACAGAAGCTAATCGAGGATTTATAGGCAGTGAATTCGTGCACACATTATAAATATATATATGTGTGTTTATACGTGTATCTATATACTACACATATGTACTTTTTATAGAAAAAGTCTGGGATTGAAGCCTATGAAACTGCGGTGTACGTAACTTATCTTTTAGATTGCCAGCTACTGAAATATTGGATAAAGAGGCGTCTTTAGCTGATAATTGTAACAAGAGAAGCCCCTGTTACCAGAAATGTGGAAGAGAAATGAAGAAGAAAGAGATAGAGGGGAAATTAAGTTATTTTCTAACTCATAAAAAACCTAAGAGGCGTTTGAGTTGATAATCCCTTGCTTAGATACAGCTACTTTTTGGACTTACTAATTTTTGGTTTCTTGAGGGTAAGCAGGTAAGGATAGATAGTATGTCTTCCGGTGAGAGATAACTATCCAAAAAAAGAAGAGAAAAGTATGTCTTCTGGCGAGAGAGTTGGTGTAAAGTTCAAGAATCCAAAGTTTCTGAATGAAATAGGGGATCATACTGACTGTAACTAATTTGGGATTGGTATTGAAGATTGATTTACAAATCTAAAGTCCCTGATTATACGAATGTTATGCAGCCATCTTTTACTATGCTGTGTCTGCTTAAGTCATGATGTCTAAAATTACTAATTCCTGCAGAGCTTAGTTATATTGGAACCCCCCTCAGAATTGTTTTAGTGGTTTCTGTGTGGTGTTTCTCGCAATGCTATGAATATGTCCATGCGCTTATGCTATGTTCCCTTTTTGTAGGGATAAAACAATGATTATGGTGTGTTTGGCGCGAAGGAAAATGTTTTCCTAGAAAATAAGTGATTTTCTTACTTTCTTGTGTTTGGTGTGTAAGCAAAAATGTTATCCTCAAAAACATGTGTATATAATCTAGATAAATACTATAGAGCCAGGTGGGGGTGGTGGGGATGGGAATGAGGGCTATGGGGGGGGGGTGTAGAAGTAGGGGTGGGGTGTGTTGGAGGGTGGGGAGGAGACAATTACTGGAGAATGCTTCTTATGGAACTTGTTTTTCTACTTCTACCGGGGAAGTCTTCTTTACTATTAATTTTAAGGAACCTGTTTCCCTAAAGCATATGTTTTCCAAAATTTATGATAAACATGGAGAAATTGAAAAATGTTTTCCAACAAACACACCTTTATAGTAAGAAAGAAAGAAATGAAAGATCATAGTTTGGTTTAGAGCAATGCACAATGAGAGCAACTGCATGGTGTGAAGATCTCTAGGGTCCTTTGTTGTTTTTGTCGTTGGATGTTTGTCATTCAACAATTTCTTTCACTTTCTTCTGGTTAGCAAATGGCTAACTTCTTTCTACCTAGGTTTTAACAAAATGTTAGAGGCTCTAATACCATGTGAAAAGAGAAAAGAAGAATAATTCTTGTTGGATTAGTTGTTGACTATACATCACAAAGATTCATTATATTGGAATCTCGACGACTTGTAGTAACGTAAGTAATTAGTTTCTATATCATACAAGGTAAGTTGCTTTCTTCCATCAATGCGCTACATGTCGTGAATGTACACATATTTTAACATTTAACATCACTGACTCACTTGACTTTGTAGTTTTTGAACAATGAACTAAAGATAGTGAGCACTAAGCTCTATTCTTGATCATAGACAAGTCAAATTGAAGTGTCATTTATGCACCCAAAGGTGTAGCCTAGTGGTCAATGACGTGGATTGAGCACCATGAGGTCTCAGGTTCAATTCCCAGCAGAGACAAACATTAGGTGATTTCTTCCTGTCTGTTCTGATACATGTTACTGGTGGGAGGTATCCCATGGGATCAGCCGAGGTGTGCAAAAGCTGGCCCGGACCCCACGGTCATCACAACAAAATAAATTGAAGTGTCATTTATGTGGTTGTCTGGTCAACAAGCATCTAGTAGCTTACAACAATAACTTTCCAAGCTCATTAGTGAATTCATGTTCAACCAGAAGGATTTTCAATTTCTGTAACTTTCTCTTGTAATAATGAGCTAATGATGGAAAGCTTTATTTTTGGCCTACAACTTGCAAACCAATTTAAAGTTTAATTTTTAACCGATGACAATCAACATGTAGCGTATTTTATGTTTATTAAAGCATCTTACAATTAAGAAGAATGACTACATATTTTCCTGCCTTATCAGAAACATTTTTCTTTGTACCGAGTTCATGACTTGGTCTGTAAAAGGATATCACAACTTCTCAAAACTACAAATCATAAGTTATTCCTTCATGTAATTCGTAGCTGTATTTTATCCTTATGAAAGAATCTTAGAAATCAGAAACATTGCAACATAGTTTTCCTTACCAAAAACTTCTCACAGTTGGACCTCAAATTTATCTCTTGACCTATGAAGCAACATCACAAGTCTATGTAGCCTTTGTATGTGGAAAGAGTTGATAAGGTTACCCAATGTATTTTTTTAGGTTTTCCACTGTTTGATTTAAGCTCATTTGCTGGAATGCAGCTAGCTCTACATCATAGGGTATCAGTGCTAGTGCTTCTTAACTAGTTCGAGTACAGGTTGCAAATGGTAATCGTAATTAATTTAGATATACTACAACATTATTGAAACCTATCATTTTGAAAGGGCTACTGCAAATGACGCCTCCCATAGGCAGTAAGATTTACAAATGGAAATAGCATTGCTTTCTTTACCTATTTGAAGAAAGGAGAAACTGAGCGAAGAATCAAAAATGTTTGTTGAATGAGAATCAGTTTTATGGTTTGGGAGAAACACGTACGTTTGTAACCATGCCAAGAGAGATCAAAGCGGCTGTTTCACTAGTAAAAAGTTTGAGGCACCGTATTTCTACTAGGAAATGGCAAGTTAAGAGATAATATTTTCCTGAGTAAAAGTTTTCAACACTTGAGGAACTAGTTTTAATTGCGAAAGCAACTATAAACATAAACAAGTATTGAAAGATCAAGAGACACAGTAAACACAAAATGCTGTATCAATCATGAGTATTTTCTTCTGTTTTTTAATTATGTATTTGATTATTCATACTTTAGAACATCAAACATGAATGATTATTAAGTCCTTGATAAAAAAACATGAATGATTATCAAGTCTTGGAAAGCTATACTGTGTCACAATTTTTCTTGAAAAAAGAGGAAAAAATAGAAACACTTTTCCGGAAGTATCTATGAGCTTTAAGCCTTGTCCAAATATCTATGACAAGTTGGCTAAATTCTATAAGGTTTTTAACTTTGTTTAGGACTAAGGAGGCCTTTTGGAACAAGAATTTTGGATGGGGATAGGTGATTAGAGAACCTTAACCTTATTTTGTGTGTTCTACTTATTATTGAATTCATCGGTATTGGGAGTTTTCTTATCAGTATTTCAAACATACACGGTATACACGTCCCCTGGGTAGATTCCTTTTGGGCAGTTCACTCCAATATCTCTGTTTGGGGTTACTTTTTATGGTTTTTCTTCTTTTCCTAGTTATTTTCTCATTTATGCTTTTCTTCTTCGCTTTTCTTTACTCCTTATTCTCAAAGGGTCCAGCACTATTGAGGTAGAGTTGTGATGACTTCATCATAAGATTCTATCAGACATCACCATTGTAGTGTAAAGATCTATTCAAGTATTTTAAGGGGGATCATAACCTTCTTTGCTTAGATTTATTTATTCAAATAATTTGCTTTCTTTGTTATGATTCTCGATTGACTTATTAAGTATTCTTTATAATTGTCTGCGGTAAAATTTCTGATAAGCCAGTGATTATGGTTTTGTCTGTAACTCTGTTTTGTACTACTTCCATATCAGTCAAAATGAGAGCTTATTGTATGCGCTTCAATCGGTATATCATCTATAACCTAAATCCTTAGCTGTTTAGCATTGACAAACAGTGCACATCTTAATCACGAATTGAGAAATGAAAACTCAAAGCAATGAGTCTGCTTTGTGACAGCTAATTGTGCTGTCACCGTTAATATTTCCTTTATGGTCACTGATTTTATCTATTTATTTTGTTTCTTTTTATATAGGATGCCAAACAATTTCCTGTCCAAGTGCTAGTAACCTTCACTATATATCTATTGTCTTTCTGTGTTCAATTGTTGTATAACTGATGCTGGTTGTAAAATTGTACACAGTGAGAGAAAATTTGCGTGCGGCCAAAAAGGAATATGGTAAAACAGAAGATGATTTGAAGTCACTTCAGAGCGTTGGGCAGATCATAGGCGAAGTGCTCCGGCCTCTAGATAACAAACGCTGTAATACATTCTTTTCTCGTATTTCCGTTGTTTGTCGTCATTTTTTTTGAGATCTATGGATTTTAAGGAGTAAAATTCCCCACCTCCCAAAAATAAAAAATAAAAAACATATATAATGATGAAGTGAGACCCTGAATACGAACCTTTATTCTATTACCTAGAGAAGAAGTCTATTTCTAGATGTAACATTGTGGTTTTGTGCTGCAAAGATGGCAGTGAGCTAGTGACAAGTGGTGCTGTTCATAGGTTATAATCATGCGTACATTGTCTGTACATACTGTTTATCCATATTCATTTTTATTCTCTTAGCTATGAACCATGCATTACCATATTTACTAGTTATCCATCTTCATATTGCATTCTATTAGGAATTATTCTGTTGATCCGGTTTTACGTTGCTATTAACAAGTTGAAGTAATTTTTTGGATTAATTTAAAACATGTATTTTTCAGTGATAGTTAAAGCCAGTAGCGGTCCAAGGTATTTGGTTGGCTGTCGCAGTAAAGTGGATAAGGAAAATCTAACTTCTGGCACTAGAGTGGTTCTCGATATGACGACTCTTACAATCATGAGGGCACTCCCACGTGAAGTTAGTGGTTATTTCCGTGCTAGTATTGGGCACTTGTAGAGAATTATCATATTTGTCCCTCCCTGAGTTCCTTGTCTTGAGTTTCTTATGACAGGTTGATCCTCTGGTGTATAATATGCTTCATGAAGATCCTGGCAATATAAGCTACTCTGCTGTGGGTGGACTGTCAGATCAGATCAGAGAGCTGAGAGAATCAATAGAACTACCTCTGATGAACCCTGAACTTTTCCTCCGTATTGGAATTAAGCCTCCAAAGGTGACTTAATTTGACCATATTCTTGTGTCTGTGCATTTTTCATGGTGCTTGCATAGTTGAAATTGCTGATACTTTTAGTTTCTTCTGATGCTACCAAGTTTGTCCGTCTCAGGGTGTTCTTCTCTATGGGCCTCCTGGGACTGGCAAGACCTTGTTAGCCAGGGCAATTGCGAGCAACATTGATGCCAATTTCTTAAAGGTGAATAGTAGAGGTTTTGGTTATTTCCTCCCTTTTCAAAGTATTTCATAATATCAGTATTTATTTATAGTTGGTGAAAAATGCAGGTAGTATCAAGTGCCATTATTGATAAATACATAGGTGAGAGTGCGAAATTAATCCGGGAAATGTTTAATTATGCTCGTGATCACCAAGTAAGGACTTCAAAAACATCCTGGGTATACTAAATCCAGTGAACCACTGCTGGTACTGCCTCAAAATGTACTGATAGTTTTTGTCTGTGTAAAGCCTTGCATCATTTTCATGGATGAGATTGATGCAATTGGTGGACGTCGATTTAGCGAGGGAACAAGTGCAGATCGTGAAATTCAGAGAACACTCATGGAGTTGCTTAATCAGTTGGATGGATTTGACCATATTGGAAAGGTCTTAAGTTGATCTTAATTATATATCTCTAAGAAGCTATACAATGGGAATTTCTATAGATATATGATCTATGGTGTGCATACTTGTCCCTTACTTGCAGTTCTTGTTTCTTGGATTCTAAAAGAAGGATAATTCCTCAAAACTTGATTGTCTATCATATAGATACATACTAAAAAGAAAGAGAAGATTGCTTAAATCAGGAGAGAATATGGGTTATTTGCTTGAGTTTAGCTTTGACTACTGTGATCTTCTGGCTTTCTGCTTTTATTTTTTAAGTAAAAAATACGTCGATGCTAAGTAGTTAATGTTTATTCTGCTTGCAGGTAAAAATGATTATGGCAACAAACAGGCCAGATGTTTTGGACCCAGCTCTTCTTCGCCCTGGTCGGTTAGATAGAAAGATAGAAATACCCTTGCCTAATGAACTATCAAGAATTGAGATCCTCAAGATTCATGCTGCTGGAATTGCCAAACATGGTGACATTGATTATGAAGCTGTTGTTAAGCTTGCCGAGGTGTGCTGATGCTATGAAAATTAGTTTGCTTGTGTTGCCTAAGCAGAGTTTTGACAATCTGTTTTTCCTCAGGGTTTTAATGGGGCTGATCTTCGAAATGTGTGCACTGAAGCTGGTATATCAGCACTACGTGCAGAGCGTGATTATGTCATCCATGAGGATTTCATGAAGGTACGTCTGGTTCTTCTTTTACAAGCTGTTTGCTAGTTGGAGGGTATTGCAGATCGAGTCAAAGTTTGAATATTTAATTACAGGCTGTAAGGAAACTGAATGAAGCAAAGAAACTTGAATCAAGTGCGCACTATACTGCCGATTTTGGCAAGGAGTGAGGATTTTTTGTCATTGTGTGATATAACCAAACCCCAAAGGAGCTATTGGACTGTTCCACAATCTTAGTCTGGCTACTTGCTTTAAAATTGTAGTTCCATATACTTGTATTGCTCATCTTCAGGAATTATGTAAAAAGCATGTTTTAAGAGAGCATTCGGCACAACGTCCACTGTTTTGTTCGGCGCGGAATACGGATGCTTTGTTAGATTTTTTTCCTTTATAGTTTGTTATGGATGGTAAGGTGAAAGATTGGACAGAGTATATGATATAATTTGCTCAATGCAGTTCGTGCGATTGAATTCTGAAATCATGTTAGATATTTGATATAACAGAGTCAGATTTTCAGCTTGATTTTCACATACAACATATACCTAGTGTAATTTTACAAGTCGGATCTGAGGATGGTGATGTGTATGTAGTCTTATTCCTATTTTATTAAGGAAGAAAGATTGCTTTTGATAAACTTTTGGCTTAAATAAAGCATATCAATTCAAGTAATGAAAAGAGATACAATAGAAAAGAAATCGTGTTGAAAATAATGGAGAAAAGGATAGTAGCAAAAAATAATGTGTTAACTGAAGCAAAGAAAATAACATGTAATATAATAAAATCGTTGTTACGACCCTATTAGAGTGATTTCCTTTTTAGCTCAAATTGAAGTCACTTACATATTAGAATACTTTCCCACTATTAAGGAGTTATTTCTGGAATTGTAATAAAAATTTGGATTCTAAAACATGAGACAACAAACTTTCTTTGTTCAAGAACAATTCTTTCATTTGTTCTTTAGGCAAACTCGTTTCCCTTTGTAAATTTATACCCGATATCAAAGAGTTAATATCTCAGATGGTCACTCAACTTTGAATAGTTCATTTAGAAAGTCACTCAACTTTGAGTTTTTCACTTAAAAAGTCACTTAACTATTGATATTTCACTTAGAAAGTCACTTTAACTATTAATATTTTACTTAGAAAGTCATCGAATAAATTTAAAATTAAAATATATATTTTTATTATTTTATTGACCTGCTCCAATTATTTAACTATAATTTTTTTGGAAAACGTACATCAGCATTGACGAAAAAAATTGTCTTTTCGTTCTAGCAACTGCCTTACAAGAATTAAATATGCTGGAAAAATATCCAAAAAAAGGAGGAGGTTGGAATTGATCAGAAGTAATTAACGAGTAATCAAAAAAGACGCACAGTTGCAAATAGCAACCTTTTATTATTTTTAAGAAAATAGTTTTAAAAAAATTGTATTCAACAACATTTAATAAAATAATAAAAAATGAGCATCTTTTTTTATTTTGAAAATTAGTTCAAAGCAAAAATTGTATTTCAATAAAATTTAATGAAAAAATTATTTAAATTAGTTGGGTGACTTTCTAAGTGAAATATCAATAGTTGAGTGACTTTTTAAGTAAAATGTCAATAGTTGAGTGACTTTAGAATTATAAAACAAAGTTAAGTGACTTTTTAAGTAAACAACTCAAAGTTGAGTGACATTCTAAGTAAACTATTCGAAGTTGAGTGACCATCTAAAATATTATCTCCGATATCAAAGGACCTTATCAGTGATATCAGAGCTCACTTTCGATCAGTTGGGTCATTTGGTAGCTAGTAAAAAAACAAACTTGTTCATGTACTTTCTTTTTTTTTGTACAAATTATACCATGTTTAATAGCTAGTTAATAAATAAGTTGTGTAATGTATAAATTAGGAGAGAATTGGTATATTATCCTTGTGCATGGATGGAAAAACTCATACCTACATAATTCCTACCAACTACCAAATGACCCAGGGGAATGCTCAGTCAGTCCATTTCAAGCAGGACATGATAGGCTTGCTCCGGAAATTAGTCAACTTCAAGCAATAACCAAAATCATGTCCAGCTTGAAGTCGCTACTTCAACTCGAGTACTCTAGAGCAATAACCAATGCTTTTAAGGTGTCATGACATTCACGGTTGCTGATAAACGGAGTATTAGGCAGGCGCTCTAACTGACTCAAATAAATACAAAAAAGTTATACAAGGGCTGATGTTACTCTTAGGCATGAGTAGAACACCAAATATCTGCTACTATATAGGCAATAGAGATGAGCAATTTTAAGCATATAAAATCTTCAGGACAATTTTTCATGGGCTTGACATGTATGTAATAACCCAATAGAACATACACTATTTTCAATTTGCATCTTCTTTCCTATTTAACAAATTAATCATCCACCTTGTATTCTTCCCATTTTTTACAATGTATAACTTGCCTGCGAATGCATTGCATTTCCACCATCAAGATCCATGACTGCTTTCACGACTCTCTACTACCCAAAAAGGCAGCTGAGAGAGCATACCCATGGTTATCTGCAGAAGTGAATGCAATGTAAACCATTTGTCAGACAAGAGTATGGGATTTGGATTAACATCTATCAGAAATCCACTGCAAACCAACGATGTAAACAAGAAGGGAGCTTTACAATATTACTGGGTAAAATGTCTAAAGGAATTTCCTTACCTTTTATGTCCATAAAGAAACCTACTTCTTGTTAGATCTTGTCCAGGAGAACCCCCTTCTCCGAGTTGAAGGACTCTCAGAGTAGGATCTTGATCCCTTTGAACCGAAGGAGAAATAATGCCGTAGGAAGGGCCTCTTTGAAGGGCTCTTCATACTGGAACTGGAGCTCATCCTGGGACACCCTCCTTCATGAGCACTACTTTTCTGACGCTCGAACCGAGCAAGATTGCCACTAATATCACTGTCAACAATCCTGTTTCGAAACCTCTTTCTAGCTTTCAATTCTATCTTAGCTTTTGCTTTTTCATATATCTTCAAGGCCTGCTTCTCCCCAAAAGTACAGACAGGGCAAGCTGGGTCATACCTATTGATTTCAGATGTCATATTCTCCAAGCACTCAGCATGGAAAACATGGCCGCAAACTAGAACAGCAACAGAAAGTTCATTCAATAGCTTTGCACATATGCCACAGGTTTGGAGATCAAACGAAGATGACCCAGAACCTCGGCTAGTAGCCCTTTCACGATGGAAACCAAAGGATTCACTATCAAATGACCACCTGTCTCGACGAGGATTTGCCAGGTCAGCAAAGGCAGGAACTGACCAAGCATCTGATGATCCACCATGAGAGCCCCTAGTTGAATCATTACTCCAACCAGGGAGGAGCACAAAGGAAGATTCTTCGGAAATTGAAAATGTAGGTGACTTCAGCCCTGGTACACAGCTATCAGAAACTTGCTGTCCCAGTTGGTGCGCTGAAGAATGGTGAGGCAAACACGGAGTAAAGCTAGCAGGAGGCAGCTGGCCACGCGATGATAAAGGAGATGCAGATAAAGATGAAACAGAGGGAGCGGATGGAAATAGCTTTATAGGAGAGGGGAATGAAAGTGCTGATGAACCAGCGAATTCTTTAACCTAATTATCAGAAACAAAAGAAAGCAGGAATGTCAAAAACTCATAAATATGCCATGAAATTGTTTTCAGAAATAAGTAAAACGCGCTGTTATTACCTCGGTGGAATTCCTCTCAGCCAAGGGATCTGCAAAGGCAAATAATAATAGTCATTTTCCAAACAAACATATGATTTCCATCCATAAAGGGCTACTTATATTTTCATAGTATATAGAATCTAAGGAGAAGAGGGAAAATAAAATGTTTTGTTATACTTACATTTAAAAGATAAGTCACAAGAAGAATAATGGTTATGGCTTCCATAGCAATTTACACATCAAAATCGTATCAAAAAAGATCTCTTAACAAACAGTATTATCAGGGTGCAAAACAAAAACATATAATAGGGTATATAAAAGAACACAATCTATCTTTGGGGTAAATGGCCTCCAATAAAGATATGATGAGTCAGTAGAAGATTTCTACCATATGATATGCTGTAAAAATTTCATTACATCAAGAGGGCCAGAAGAATCAAAATATATATAGCATCAATCACAAAAATAATAGAACAATGCCTTTGGAAGAATTAAAGGCATGACATTTCACAAAGAAAATTACAATTGAAGTTATCATGTCCCATCCCGACTACTTCCATCTATAAAAAGCAACATTCAAGAATGCTTCCAGATGAGATCAACAAGATTCTCTGTTCTTATCAATGGGGCTGCTCATGACTCCTTTCCAGCTTATAGAGGAACTAGTCTCCGGGAACATGCATTGAACGTTTATCTTAAAATATTTAATACAAATTTTGTATTGCAAATGATAAATTTTAAATGAACATGCATTGAACATTTATCTTAAAATATTTAATACAAATTTTGTATTGCAAATATAAATTTTAAATGATACATATACATTTGACTTTCTTTATGCTATAAAATAAAAATCAGAACACACAAAAAACGTAACGACTCATAAGTTGAGGTTAGAAAATATTGCAAATTTGATGTTACTTTAGCGACATATGTAGTACTTTAACTCAAAGATAAATACATACTATGATAAAAGAACTTAGCTCCTAAAATTAACTATCATGCATGAAAAATAAAAATTAAACTGATACATGTATTGAATCGCATCATGATCACCCAAATGCAGTTAAAAGTCACAGAACCTTGCTTTGACACAAATACATGAATACTCCCTTCGTCCCAATTTATGTGGCACTTTTCGAATTTCGAGATTCAAACAAAAAATTTGAAGATTCCATGCAGACTGTTTAACTCTCGAAAAACAAAAAGTGTCACATAAATTGGGTCAGAGGGAGTCTCAATAAAGTGTGAGCATTTTAACCAAATGAAATAATAGAAAAGACTAATTTATGATGAGATGTTAGGAAAAGTAGAAAATACTCAATTAATTATGAGATGTTGGAGTAGTAGAAAATACTCAATTTATTATGAGATGTTATGAGTAGTAGAAAAGACCCAATTTATTATGAGATGTTTTAACTTTTTAAAAATAAATATATATATATATATATATATATATATATATATACACACACGATCCCCTGTCTCCATCCTCTTTTATTCTTGTTATGGAAGGACCAAGTAAATTGTTCTCAAAAGCGATTCACCTCAGTTGGATGAAAGGTTATGCAGCAGACCACAGAGGAGGTCTGAACATCTCTCACATTTTATATTCATATGATACTTTGATTTCTTGTGAAGCTGAAGAGCAACAAGTTCTATTTTTCAGAATGATTACTGGTCGTCATATTAATTTCTCAAAAACCTTCCTGTTTCCTGTAGACACTGTTACCAACATTCAATGACTGGTCTACATCTTAAATTGCAATATTGGCAACCTTCCCATTGAATATCTGGGATTACCCTTGGGAGAAAATTCAGGTCTATTTCTATTTGGGGCTGCAATCTAGTGAAGGTGGAAAAAAGACTTTCAAATCCGAAATGTCAATATCTTTCCTTGGGCAGTAGATTTATTGGCATCAATAGTGTACTCAATACCCTACTAACACTATTTTCCTATTTCCCTCCCCTAGTTTGGTCATTGACAGATTGAACAAGCTGAAAAAAGAGTATTCTTTGGCAAGGTAACAAACAGAAGAAGGTTAGTCTGGTAAATGGAGTCGCCGCAGATAAGAGATAGAGTGGTCCAGGAGTAAAAAGATTTGGAAACATACAAAGAAGACTTATTATATAATGGTTGAGAAGATCTAATAAAGATAACAATGCCCTATGGAGGATAATTGTGAAAGAGAAACATTCTTTACTAGATCACTAGATGACAAAACTAAGGACACTCTGCATGGCACAGTTTGATGGAAATTCACTAGATCATTCTGGGAGAGTTCTTTTCCAACACAAGATCACTTTTGGAGGATGATGAACAGATTAACCTTAGGAAGACTGGCTGGGGACTTCTCCTCTCGTGGATCAATTTCCAGATCTGTACACTATACGTCTCAGCAAAATGCTACTGCTGGATGACATTAAATTGGAACCTCATTCTTTACAGGACATTGTTATGTTTGGGAGATAGAAAATACATGTCTTTTGTTGCGTCTTTTGTTGCGACTTTTGAACCTAACAGCATGTTTACAGCTCTAAACAAGTCTGGTCCCCCAGAGTAAATGAAACATTCCATAGGCTTGTTCTCAGCCAATCTAGCTATAAGTAGTTAACTCCTCCTGACACAAGTTCGTAGCCATGGAAGAAAATTTGGGGCAATAGGCTCCATCCAAGGTGAATTACTTTATTTGGTGGTAGCCAATGATGCTTAGCGCCTCACCCACCCAAACTCCAGAGGGGGGGTTCCATTTATGCAGTAAATGTTCGTTATGAGAGGAGCAATCAGGGGATTTGAATCATCTATTTTTACACTGTACAGTTACCTCTCAAATCTGGAGTCCTTTTCTAAACATCCTGGGAATTAGCTTGTCAATGCATAACTCGACGGTAGAGTTTCTAAAAATCTGGGAGTAAAAGAGATCTCAATAAAAATGCAAGTTACAGTTGGAACACTATTCCTCGGGCTGTATGGTGGACAGACTGGATAGAGAGAAATTTTTATGGCAAAAAAAGGAGGCATACATAGCCTTGCAAGAGAATGTAAATGGCATTATTGATACAGCCAACTACTTAACATGAATTGCAACTATGTTTTGATGCATTAACTTAGTGCTTCTTTGATATCAACAAATATTGACCCTTGTTCATAAAAATTTCTGACTAAAAAATGACGGTCCAAAATAGAGGAAAAGTGTAGTTTAGCAATCGATCTTCTCAGAGTAAAGAGGTAGGGTTGGCATTTCCTAAAGGTTGAGGAAAATAGCAGTCTACATAAGCAAGAAAATGAAAAAGTACTCACCATATTTAAATAATGTTATACTTCACTCTAATAAAAATATAAATGCAAGGCATATATATGAGGCATACAAGAAAACTTGAAGATTGCGAGTTTCTTTGAGAACAAATATTTGATCTCAACTTTGAAGGGGTAGCAGAGGACATTCCAACAAAACCTAATATTTCTGTTCCCGAAAACTCAAAAGTAACAACCAACAACCCTGTAATTAAGCAAGTGACAACTTAAAGTATTCTTTATCCTTTGATAAAGCAAGTGACAAGTGTATTAATTTTAACAACAACCTTTCAAACAAAATATTTCATATGCTCCATGATCTAAAAAGTTGATCATAGCAGCACCACAAGAAGCATAAGAAACTACATTTTCAGCTTAAGCTACTAGCACCTCCCCAATTGGAGAACATGCAAATAGTCTACATTTTCAACCCCCTCCACTACTTATCTTCATCATTTGATAATATCCTCTTATCAAGACAGAGTAGCCATCATTCACCACTGCCAGCAGCTCAATCTTCTCTATGACAAATCTAGACATCTCAGAAGCAACAAAGCTCACTTGTAGAGTACTTGACACCCAAACAAAATTCACAATAAAAAGGAAGCTCATTGTATGGCTAAACAATTTTACATCCGAGAAGCACACACATGCAACATATTTCATTTCAGTGCTCTCTACGTCCTATTTTTAACCTAAAATCAACTCTATAGATAACCCTTCTCTACATTTAAACCTAATGAACATCTCTCATGTGAGAATTTGGTCTGCTAGTATTAGCTGATTAGTTCTTCCTGAAGAGGACTCGTGATCTTTGATAAAGTTTTGCCTCCACATTCCCCACACAGGATGACAAAGCATCCACCATTATGTCATCCAATTAGGTATTCTCATATTTCACAAAGATCAAAAAGGGAAAAAGAAAAGGCGATTCAAACTCATCATTTGCAATCAGAACTTGACATCTTTTTTCTCTTCAATTTGCATAATCACCTAGTTGTTACGTATTTATCAGTTTGTTTCATACAAAAGCAAAAGGGAGAGCAGTGCAAGTACCAACCCAATAAAGGAAGTGAAAAGTTTCGATTATTTCTTTCAGAAACTGGTGACTTCTGCCATGCAAGTGATCTGAAACTATCCATTGGACTACCCTCTTCAGATGCATATACTGTTCCTACAGTTGTTCCAGATTTAAATTCTAATCCGTCATTGCCACCAATTCCATCAGAAGACCAATTCACTGGCGTCTCCTCCCCAGCCACTCGTCCCCGATTATCCCACCGAAAGCTCCATGTAGGAGATTGGCGGACATTTCTCTGCAAATTTTCACAGCTTGATCCATCTAGAACAGCTCTATCTCTGGCAGCAACACAGCAAGCGGAACCCATGCTTGCTTACACACAAAACATATAATACTTTGGCAGCTATCAGTCAGACTAATGACAATGCCAGCACGTTACTTCATGATTCAAATTTGAGAGTTAAAGTTTCTGAAACAACAAAAAAGAATGAAGTCAAAAAATCAAAGCTATCGAAAGCAAAGGACATATGCATTTTAACTATCGCAGCAAAATCTTTTTGGTACACAGGAACGCAGCACGAATTATCCTTCATATTGAACACATATAGCATGTGAATGGTTTGGGTCATAATGCTTTCATACATGTCATATTAATTGGACACTTTGAGGGCAATTCAAGAGCCAATCTCCACACTCAACATGGATATTTTCCAGGTTGCTTGCATTGTTAAACCCATTCAAGTTTTGTACAGAGAACGCCATACATCATGCTTGCGCCACCAAGTCACCCAATACAACACTCTCCCACCCAATAGAATAAGATTTATGCAGAAATTGCAACAGCTAATGCTGAGAATCTGGGAAGAGATGCCTCTTAGAAGAGAAAAAAATATATTCATCGAAAATAACAATATAACACTCCACTAGAAAATAAATTTCCCATTTTTAAAAGATCACTTTCAGCTCAAAACGGAACTGTGATTTCCAATTTTGTAAAATTCTATAGGTCTAACATACTTCAACAACAAGGCATTAGAAGAGAATAACCCCATAAAAGAAAGAACCTTCCTAGTGAAGAATTACATACAGTACAGTCAACACAAACACTATTGTTCAATGAAATCCAATTCACTGAATCTGATAAAACAGTTATTCTCCGTGTTAATAACTACAAAAAAGCACAAACTAAAAGAACTTCATGTTGAAGAGTCAACACAAACATTACTGTTCAGCAAAACCAAATTCAACAAATCTTATAAACATGTTATCATTCGTGATCTCTAATTATTACACAATAAAGCAAAATATCCATTAAATCAGATCCCCCAAACTAAACCTAAGATTCATTTCACCAATTCTATTATAAAAAAAAAAATCAATCACAGCTAACTAATTTGCAGAAAAACACTATCACGGAGTGAGTCCCTGTTGCAAAAAAAAAAAAAAAAAAACCTAAAAAATGTATCAAACACAACGGAGGTCATAGAGATCCAAAAAACAAATAAAATGATAAAATAAAATCTAATCACCAATCATCTCCCCAGAAACCTCAGAATTTCCCTTACTTTTCTCTAAACCTAGTCAATCACACATATCCATTCATGAAACAAATTCTACAGCTCAAATAAGTACATACAACAAAATCCAAAATATATAAACATATCAAATCTCTGTATATACAAAATAAACCGATCAATCCTTACCGTGAAATTCGCCGTCCGGCGACGGTGTAGCAGATAAATCAAGCGATTAGTGAAGAGAGGGGGGATGAGTGGGTTATATATATATATATATAGAGAGAGAGAGAGAGAGAGAGAAGTCAGGTCGTTTTAGACGGCGATTTGCAAATGCTTATTGCGTTTTTCCGTTTGGGGGTTACAAAATAAACATAAGAACTTCACGGGAAGGATGGTTTTGTTTAAACTGCGTTTAAGTGACACGTGTAAGGGAATTCTTTTGTTTGTTATGTTGGTTAAATTGCCTCCTTTTTTGTCACTAAATTTGCAAAACCAGTGAGTTAAAATATTGGGATCCAACTTTGTTTGGAAGGTTATTAAGTATTATTTCCAGAGAGAAATATTATAAATACTTTTAAAATTGCTGTAAATTATTAGTTTTGTTTTTAAATAAATTAATAGTATTTATTTGACCGATTAAAATCTAAGTTTAGATATTCTCTTCATTTGCCACATGCCATAGCAAGTGGTCTCAAACTCTTCTAGGAGCACGAGGCTCTTAATAAAAAAAATCGAGAGAAGTGCTGAAAACATCACTAAACTTGGCAAGAATTTAGGGTGTATTTCACTCATATTGCAAAATTGGTTTATACTTTATATTTAAGTTCACTTGGCCAAGTAAAGGGGTGTTTTTAATAGTGTCAATAGTTCAGAGATGAAATTAATAATTCGTGTCGAGTATAGGGGTATTTTCAATACTTCTTTCTATTATTTTTTATTAATGGATATTTAAATAAATTATATTTTCTTTGTTTTGATTTACATGACGTAATTTAACTGAATATGAAATTTAAGAAAGAAAGAAAGAATTTTCTTAAAAACTTGTGATCTAAAATAAGTAATATATATTTGTATGACTATGCATGAGACTTACGCTCAGCAGATCGATGAGACTTGCGCCCTGTGTTCTAAGGCCTATGCATCTTGTATAGCAATGCCTAAACATCTCGCCTCACGCTCTGCATTTCAAATATTGTTGCATTGTGCTTATCTATTGTAACGCAACTTTTTAAAAGGGTAAAATTTATAAATGCGTACATGTGGATAAATACATAGTTTAGGGTATAATTACGTGCCTTTATTTTAATTTTTGAAATTATTTTTGGTACCATAATTATTTTGCCATATACATGTATGTGGTGCAAAGAGATACATGTATCTCAAATACATATATATCCAAGCATGATTTACATGTATTTGGGATATATTGTCTCTCTCACTTGACTTTCTCCACTCTCGTCTGCCTCTCTCCCTATATTATTGTATTTCAGAATATATTTCATATAAAAAATATATATATCTAATATCTTTGATACATATAATTGACTTGAAATTTAAATAAATAATGTATCTGACTTGAAATTTGGTACGATATTATTAATTAATGGAACAATATATATAACCATTTCAAACTATAAAATGAATTAGGACTTATGGTGGAAATTTGCGTATGTGATTTTTCATCACTAGAAAACATCTTTTAATATGTAATTGGAAACAATTAAAAGTTTCTTTATAAAGTTATGGTCTGGTTTTCTTTTTTCCCATTAAAAGCTATTGTCCAATATGTCTTGTCAAGTGAAAAAGACAAATAAAATAAAATAAAAAGGAGTATGAAAGAATGTGGTAGGAGGTGATTGATAGTTGAGTTTGAGAAGTCAGTAAGCATTTAGTCAAAAGCTCAAATGGGAACACAAAATTAAAAAAACTGGTCAAAGCAATACCACTTATAGTACGTTGAAAAATTGAAAAATTAGGCATATGTCAATATTTGTTTTTCAACGCCCTCTCTCTATCACGTAGTATTTATTTTTAAAAAAAAATTATATATCAGGAGATAGAAAACCGACTCCTTTTGATAGAACAATTTTTAGAAAAGTATCAAGTGTCTATAAACAATATAAACTAAAAGATCATATGTTGAAATGATCAATTTATGCTTTTGAATTGATTTTAATTTATAAATTTTTAATATTTATCAGACATGTAATAAATAAAAAAATATTTATAAATTAATTTGACTAATTTATAAATTAAATCGATATTATTTGAAATTTCCGCATTCAAATAATATAAAAAAGTGAGTGGCCCTTGGCTGGAAAAAACAAATGTGAGTGCCACCCAAAAAAGCTAGTCCGCACATACTACGGCGTTAGTATATAGAATAAAATAATTTATTATATGTGGGTGTTGCTTAAAAATCTTGTTGGGAGCGTCATTTTTGAATGGGTCTTGCAGAATGCAATTCGGATTTAGTTAGAGTTCCAATGTGGGCTTCGGACACCGATGGGAAACCAAAAATAAAATAAAATACACTCTACTTATTTAATTAATATAATATTATTTGATTAGATACAAAATTTTAAAATAAAAATATTTGTGCGATAATCATCTGAAAAGACCATTAGATAAACTTAATTCTCTTCTTTTTTAAAATAAAAATAAAAATTGGTATACCACAAATATGAATCGTTTCAAGCGAATTGTATATTAAAAGACTCGAGAATATTTCTATATAAAATTTTGGAACTGTTTAGAGGTGAGTTTGAGTTGATCGAGATTGCATGATCAATGTATACTTCATGTATAGTTAAGCTATATTCAGCTTTTTGAGTGTATCATAATGTATAGTCCGTGTACAACTCATATATAGCGACGCTATATTGTATATTTTCTATTATTTTTGGCAAGATATATTATATAATCAGTGTATACTTCCTATTGTTTATAACTATTTTTTTTATATAAATAAAACTTGATTTTATTTATTTATTATATGTATTTAAAATTATCTCAATAATTTATAAGTTTTGTCACTAAGATAAAAATATTACATAAATTAAAACGAGAATAATACTTTTTTCCTAATCTTTTTTTGCTCCATGAATATGTGGTGACTATGCATGCAAGCCATCTTTCTCCGTCTTAACAATGACTTGGGCAAAAGATGAATGTTAATATATTATATTTAAGGATTGGAAAATAATATTCTTCGCACATATTTAATGAGAACAGTAATTCGTATATGAAATATTTTCTGGTGATAATTTATATATATATATATTACGTCGGAGTTAATGAGTGTTCGAACATCCACGAAGCTTTGTGTGGGTCCGCTCCTAATGACCGGGCAATGAAAATTAAAGTTTCTATATTATTCATTGGTTCTTTTTCATCTATATTAAGGAAATTTATATTCTTCGTTTTAATTTATTTGTCGTATTTTTCTTTTTTGTCTGTTTAAAAAAAAAAAAATCTTTTTCTTTTAAGGAACTCTTTAATTTCAACTTACTCACATGACATGTGTAAGACCACAAGATTAAAGAACATTTTAGTATATTTAATATATCTTTCATTTAAGACCATAAGATTCAAATATTTATATTTCAAACTTATATATTCCCTTAGTTTGAATTAATTTTACTCGCTCAGTTCACTTTTAATTGATTTTCAATTGTTCTAGAAGTAGATTTTCATTTTATTTATTATTTTTAACATATTAAGAAGAAAATATACTATATATATTTTTATATTTTATTCTTAGCATTAATTACTTATTCTCTAAATTATTTTTCAAAACTTAATATTAAACATTAATTAATAAAAGTAGTGCGGTAAGATAATCATATCAATCATTATTTTCTTAATAGATCATAGATGTGCTATAACCAAATATAATACGTATTTTTTTTTTTGGAAAAACTACATAGTTAGACATACTTCACTATCATATATATTATTATTACCTATACTTTCAAAATATTACGTATCTTACCACTAATTAAGAGTTTTCTATGCATTTTACACTTAAATACATGTACCAGATTCACAAAAAAGGGAGATTGGAGAGGGATACACACTAGACTAGACACATGTATGTATATGTGTTTCCACTTGTGAAGTCATCTTCCAAGTTAGATGAGTGTGTGACATAACTTAGATCTACAACTGCAGAGGCATGGGTCGCCCGATGAACAAATGTAGCATAAGGCACATAGTCAAAACAGGATCTGCCATACCCACGAAACTATGAAGGTGCGTTGTGGAAATGGCATAAGCAGATTTTCCGTAAAATGCTTTCAATCGAAGAATTGCTTGTTACGATGCAACCAAGTAAGAGCTTAGGTAGAAGTAAGGAAGAGGTAGACAGTCCTTCGGGGGAGAAGCCAAGGTAGGTAAAATACTGCTCAGCCAGAAGAATTCAACCCTCTGGTTCCTTGCCACCACTGAATCACCAATATCATTTGGAGTACGAACAATGTAACAAATTCGAAATTCTCACTATATTAATAAGAAGTGAAACACAATTAAAACTTTATAATTGTGATTGCAATATTCAAAACTATCGAATTATGAAGAAATTACAAGTAATTAAAGGATAGAGATAAGAACGGAGATGAAAAGCTTAGAGGATAGAATGGAGATGAGAGGAATCAGACTCTTGTCTCAACAATTTGCATAAGTCTATTTTCCTTGAAATGTGCTATTTATTAATCTAGATCCCACACATAACCGGTTAATATGGTATTGGGCTGTTTTGCTATAACTGGCCTCGGCCCAATTTCTCGTGTCTGTGTATATATCTCAATCTACATTCATGTAAGCTTTTATGTATATCATTCTGTGTATTTGCTTGTATCTTATATATTAATGTGTATCACTCAAAATTTATGGTTTGAATTTGACAAATGGAAGCCAAGTTGTTTTACGCTTCTGTATTTATTCGTGTATATACTCATGTATAATAATGTATATCCACTATAAATCATGAATATATTGTATATTCACGAAAATCTGAGTGTGACATACATGATATACACATGTTCGAGTGATATTTTTCATGTATGAATTTTGACTCCATACTAGTTAAATCACCCCAATTTTTAGCAGTAGCATATATACATGATAATTTCCCTTTCTTTTTCCCCAAAACAATTACTTCTATAAATAATTATATATACTTATTATATATTATATATATATAATTATTTATAGAAGTAATTGTTTTGGGGAAAAAGAAAGGGAAATTATCATGTATATATGCTACTGCTAACATATATATATATATAAGTTAGTTTGTGAAATCTTGCTTTCAAAACTTGTAGTTTTGGTGAATTAATTATTTGAAGTTGAGATTGATAGTAACTGGAGATTTTGGGCTGGCCAATGTTTCAGAAAAAGTTTTAACAATATATTTTTTGGGCTTGTTTCCTAAATGTATCATCAACCAAAAACAATTTCTCGCTAATAGCCGCATGCATATGTAATGTATTTATATTATGTAAAAAATAATGTATAATCGTGTATATATAATATATAACTAATGTATCAAAGATGTATTACATCCATATATGTATATAATATTTATACATCGCAACAATTCATCTTCTTCAATGAGTTGAATATATTTTTTTAATCTTGACCAGCTCAAATCTCCTCTAAACACTCTCAAATTTTAGATATGAACTCCTATCAATGTCAAGTCTTTAATATATTATTCACTCGAAACGATTCACGTTTGCGGCAGGTCGGATTTTAAAATTTGACTTGTGAAGCTCTTCACTAGCAAATTTCAATGGACTTCAGCTCAAATCTTCCTCTAAACATCTAGAATTTTAGATATGAACTACTCCCAATATTTCAATTCTTTTAATATATTATTCATTAAAAACAATTCATATTTGCGCAGATCAACTTTTAAAATTTGAGCTTCGAAACTCTTCAATGACAGAATTTGGACTTCCATTTGACTTGTTCATTTTATTATTACTAAATAAAATAGTTGGAGGAAGACAATGGAGAAAAAATCAAAGGAGGACAAGTAGAAAAATAAGGTTAGATTGGCTACATCTAGCATTCTTCAAGTTTTGTCCATAATTTTGGCCCATTTAAAACTCATGGACCCGGTTCAAGGCCCAATTTAGCCAAAAACCAACTAGTTTTCCATTAACTATAGTTGTTGAAAATTTTCATTTTTTAAGTCATTATCTAAAAAATTTGGTCCCCTCTTTAAGAAGTTGTGCGAATATAGAGCTCCCGGCATATTACTTCTTTCTTCTCCTTCTTTTTCTTAATGTGATTTTCGACGGACAAACTATATAATTAGACATACTTCATTATCATATATATTACTCTTTTTGTCCCAATTTATATGACTTACTTTCCTTTTTAGTCAGTCCCAAAAAGATTTACACATTTCTATATTAAGTAACAATTTAACTTTAAAATGTTCATTTTACCCTTAATGAAATGATTTATAGCCACACAAAGTTCTATCATTCATTTTAAACCACAAGTTTTAAAAGTCTTCCTTTATTTCGGAAACTCAGTGCCGAGTCAAACCACCTCACATAAAATGGGACGGAGGGAGTATTAGTATTTATATATTTAAAATATTACGTAATTAAGAGTTTCATACTATATATTAAGAAAAATATACTTAGATATACATATTTTTGCTACTAGACATGTTAAAATAGGGAGAGAGGCGAGCGAGATTTGTTATGTATCACAGATACATGCGGATCACACTAGATACATGTATCTGTATATATATGGTGTCATTCTCATGTATCTAGGATGTCAGATACATAGAAGAGTAGCGAACGAGATAGGAGGGAGGCGAGCGAGATTTGTTATGCATCCCAGATACATGTGACTCCACTTGGATACAACGTATCTAGAACAAATTACACTTAATTTTGACCTCATATATCCCGAGATACACTGGACGTATTTGAACGTATCTGGACGTACCAAAATCTAGTAAGATTCATAATATAGCAAACTATAATATATTAAAGTAATTAACTACTAAACTAGTGGAATTTAGGTAAGTTATTCATTTTACATTTATCCTTTTAGTAACTTGGCCTAGAATTTAAATAACCAGAAATTCATCAATTTTGATAAACTAAAGTAAGCATTGATTGAATTGAACACCATTTAATTAATTAATTTCTCTTATCAGTTTAGAAGAATCTTCAAACTCCAGGCTGCAAGCCAAAAGAAAGGCCAAAAACTTGATTGAATTGAATCTTAGTGATTTTTCAAAGGGGGCATGTCTTTGTTGACATGATAATATATTTATTTGAAGCATAATATATTATAATTCTTAGATCAATGTCTTCCTCTGCTTTACCAGATTCTAGAAAAAAAAATATGGACCAAAAAGGCTTAATATTATTCTCTTCGTTTCGGTTTATGAATACATAACTTGTTTTTCAGTTAATTTTTAAAAAAAATCACACTTTTTGTTGGAACCCCAGGATAATCCGCAGCCGTTATAATATTATCTTTGTTTTAATTCATATGACATATCCTATACATTTTAATTCGTTATAAAAAAAAATGACACACTTTTAAATTGGAAAACAATTAATTAACTTTACACTTTCAATTTTATTAAGAAGTTCTTATAATCATATAAATATTTGACATATCTAAGATTATAAGTTGCAAAATATTTATAATCACAAAAATACTATGACATATTTAATAATACAGATTTCAAAAATCTTCTTTCTTTTTAGAACTCCGTATAAATCTAAATTATACCATATAAATTAAAACACGAGGAGAATCTATTTTGTGCCCAAGTTGTGGTATATATGTTCCTTTTCATGAAAAGCAAAAGTTAGTGGTAGAAATTAAAGGCACCTAATTCTTCTTGCTATAGCAAGTAAATTTGTAGTAATATTCCATAATTCTTTGTGCAACAAAAGTAGATGGATGTATATATTTAGAGAAAGATGATTGATATATGTGTTGCTCCAATTGTTTAACATTATTGGATAATGGATAAAAGCTTTATGTTCTATTGTGCTTTAATTTCCTCCAAAAATGGTGCTCTCCACGTCCTTTTTTCCCTTCATTAGAGAGGAGAGGAATGATATTCTCTACAATTTTATACCATCATATTCTCCAAATGAAATGACAAAAAGATCATTATATTATAACATATATAACATAAATGGTGAAGTATGGTATATTCCACCAATAGTCTATTATAGTTAGGCGAAACAAATTTTTTAACTTAATAGGGTTTCAATTTTATAACGATAATTTCTTTTCATGTGTTAATAACTGAGTTTCAGTTAGTATTCAGACTTCTAGCTAAGCCCCTAATTACAATGGTACATTCCAAGCTTCATATTATTTGATATTTTCATCTTCAGCACACTCCTTAAAGACCTGTTTATATAGAAATTAAGAATGATTTTAATTGAATTGCCTTTAATTAAATTACATATTTCTAAGTTGACATTGAGGTGCATATCTAGTGTAAAAGGAACATAGCATAATTAAATGTCTTTGAAGAACTAGTAAGAATACTGAATACCTATTTAATAGACTTTTAGAATTTGTAATAGAGAAAGATTGTTTTGGAATATATAAATAAGGATAAATTTGAAAAATAAAACTAATATCTTTTTTATTAGGTAAAACATCACTTATTTTATATCAAAATAAAAAGTTAAAAATATCGAATAATAATTTGGATGAAGCAACATACTATTTTTTTTGTCTTAATATGTGGCGTTGGATGATTGGGTGTGTGTATATATATATAATTTTATTTTTTGTAAAATAACTTTCAAATTTAATGCCCCCAAACAACAAAGTTATAATTATTTGTGTGTTTATAAATTATCTTATTAAATATTAAATAATAATTTTAAATTTAACTATTTTTAAATAAGAATGTATGATATTCTTTTCGAGACAAACTGAAAAGAAAAGTATGAATTATAAATTTAGATGGTGAGAGTGATAACTTTTACCATAATGATGTGTTGTTGATAGATCAGCTGAATTTATTGATTAAGAATATGATAACTAATAACCAAAACAATAACACTATTTATGCTATTTAATATACCTATTTTACTTAGGATTTAAGTTATAATACAACGATAGTGTAATAAGCTTTTATATTACTAGGGTAATTTAATCTATTATAGTAAATTATTTATTTCTTATTCAGAATTATCCAACTCATGATATAATATATTATTAAATAAATTAAAGTTACTTGCAATTACTTTTTAAGTAACCTAATGATACAAATATTTGTTGGGTTTTATTTGCCCTGATTTCTTACCATAAATAAGTTTTCCTTTTAGGAAAATATTTTAATATTTTACTAGTCCTTTTCTTGTAGGAAAGGTTTTAGGACTCTATATATATAGGCTTGTTCCTTCTAACTTAATTAACATTCACAATGTAGTCCTAGGGTTTTGAGAGTTGCGGTTATGGAGGAGAATTTTGTGTACCTCATTGTATTTCGAGTGAATTGGTTAAGGTTGTTTCTCTCTATATTTTGTACTCTCATATTTATAGTGGATTGCTCATCTCCTTTGTGGACGTAGGTCGATTGACCAGCACGTTAAATCTGTCTCTTTTGGTGTGTTTTTCGTTTATCTTCTTACTCGTGGTCTTTCGAGGTTTGCTTTGCTAGCTTCCGCATTACACCTGCTTATTTCGGTCCTAACAATATTTTGTACATTATTAATACATTAATTAAACTATTTTACTTACTCAGGGCAGCCCTTCTAATTAATTAATTATTGGTAATCATGATTCCATTGAATTTCTCTTCTGACCCACCAACAAACACGATTAGACTATGTTAGACTAATCAACTATTTGTACAAATTAATGCAAGTTTTTCAAATTTATTGCTAAATGATCTATGATCTTAGTTATCACCAACTACTAGGGACTAACATTATACAAAATTGTCTATAACAAAAGTTTGGAGGCGTAGATAGCTAACTAGTCAGAAATTTCACAAAAAATGTTTACACATTGAATAATTAATTATATATATAGTACGAATAGGTGTAAAATTTGTAAAACCAAACTACATAATATTAATAATTGATTATTTTTTTAATGAATGGACACACCAAATTTTAGCTTTATTGAGTTTATATTTGATTTATTATGAAGTAAACAGGCAAAAAAAGAAGAAGAAAGAAAGTGAGAAGAGAATTCACCTAAAATGAAATCACTTTTAGGCTTCACACTTTTACTGGCATTTGACGACGACAACAGTAGCAACGAGATATGAAAAACAGAGAGCAAAATCATAAGTTGGCTATTCTTAAGCCTTTTCGCTTTCAATTTTGACAATATATTAGGAGATTTTAAGATTTGTTTATTAACGAAGTATGAAAATTTTGTACCTATTCACGTAGAAATCGATCTTTGTTATCAACTCATTGATCTACAGAACTCGCAAACAAATTGAGTTACGAATATTATATTTAATTTTTTCTCGAAAAAACAATTTTCTTATCAATAATTTTTCTCTCTTGATTTAGTGTAAAACTCTCACACTTTCAACAAAAGTCGAAAAATGGCGTAAATAAAATAGTGTGTTGATATATTTACTATGATTTGACGTTAAATTCTCATTGAAATCTTTCTTTCTTATGAACTTTTGTTTTGACTCTAATTTATAAGGAATATCCATTTTTATTTATTGAGAATATGCCACAATTTGTTTTGTGGTGGCTGATTGATTATACCAATATTATGACAAAGTTCAAAATAATCTTTAATTTTACTTTAGGATGCAACGAAGGTGCTCTTTACTCCTTTTCGTTTAATTCTAACTTTCACAATGAAATTGGAGTTGTACTAATTGCCTTTTTTGGTTCCATTAGAAGGAATTTTGTTAGCTTTGTATAGGCTACTTTCCTCCCCCATTTCCCATCATTTTCAAAAGCAAAATCATTTTTATACATTTTTCTACTTCAATTTTAAATACTCCTTTTCAATTTCAACTTAAATATGATTCAAATGACTAGGAAATATTCCAACAACATTTATATGAAGCACTATAAGGGTAGGATAGGGTGGGGAGGAGATAATAAACTTAAAATGTCATTTATCGAACTTGTTTTTGTTGGAAAACTATATGCACAGCGGAAGCATACCATGATCATAAACTTACATGAATAATAGACAACACATTGTTTATGCTAGAACAAGTACAATCAAGTTAGAGCATATAAACTTTCTGAATTTAATTTAAGAATTACCTCTTGAAGCGTGAACAGATACCTTTAAGCGAATCCACAAGCTAGTCCACAAACTGGACCACCGTTCTGCGGTCTTCTACAGTGATCCCAAGTTCACTTCCGAACTCTCTCAATACTTGGGTGGGCAAGTATTTTATATAAAAGTTATTTCCTTTCAAGGGTTAGAAGAATCCCTATTTATAGAGATTTCTTCCTAGTCCAAGGAGAAAGAATACCATGTCTTTCCTTAGAATAGAAAAAGATATGCACATCTCCCTTTCCTTGGAATAGAAAAATTCATGTTCTTCTCCCTTTCCTTAGAATAGAAAAAGTGATATACTTCTCCCTTGCCTTAGAATAGAGAAAGACACATACTTCTTCCTTTCCTTAGAATAGAGAAAAACACATACTTCTCCTTTTTCCCTTTAGAATAGACTCTGAGTTCTAGTTAAATATGGGCACGGTAGGGACCACAGAATTAATTACTGAGGCTTCCTATTATGGAAATAATTCCAAATAATTAATTTGAATTATTCTTACCATAATAAATTACAAATCATTCCACTAGAAATTCGTAATTGCATTCCTCTATTTATATTTTGAAATTCCCCATTAAACACATATGTAATTCCCCATGTTAAGATTATAGATACTAATCAATAAATTAAATTACTGACGAACTTAATTCAATGATCAATTTCCTTTAGAGCACTGCTTAACTTATTTCATGTGCCGGATTCATTAATCTACTTGCAAGGTTTGACACGATGAAAACTTTTAAGCTTCTCAAAAAGGCATCATCAATCTCTATATCGAGACATGGATTCCGTCAACTAACTTATTATTTCACCAATATATATTTTATCATCATCCAATCTAACATGTATATTGACCCATCTTAGAATCTCACCTTTTAATAAATCAAAACGATAATTAACATATACAGATCATAATAGTTATATCATGATTAAGAATATAAGTACATTTAATAGTTTAGAGAATATGTTTTTGTCTGTCAGTCTAAAACAACTATCTCTACTCGGTCCCGTTCAATACATACAAAATGCACTAGCACAAGAAGTTGGAACTATACCATTCCCATAATCAAGATAAACTACATATAATCTTGTGCTACAATCGTACCGATGGCATGTCCAATTTCCATCTTAGATTGTGAACAAAAAATTTTATACTTATAAGAACCGATGATTTAATCTTCTGTGTATAAGCTTAAACTCTATACACTAAATCATCTACTATATAAGTAAACAGACACCATAAACGACTATATGA